>VYZQ01037311.1:55316-81461 GCA_013400655.1 Mystacornis crossleyi
TGAGGATGAAGCAGATCATGAGAGTTCTTGCCAAGAACCAATCTGACCACTTAATTTAAGAGCAGGGGAAGTGCTGTATTTGAATTACGAGGAGGAGGAAGGAGCCAACTCCCTTGTGTTGGGTACACAAATCTCTTCAGCGACAGCCGGTCACTGTGACACGCGTCAGGGTAAAGACTCGGAGGTCTGTGGGACCTCTGCAGGTATCCAACTGGTCCTGGATTGCTTTGCCCTCTAAAATTCCCTTTGAGACCAATAATTTTACAAACGGAAATATGGATGCAGGGAGTTAAAATAAATGCAAAGTTTGATTTGTTTGGCAATGTGTTGGGTCTAGGCCAGTTTACTCCAGCAAAGGATCTCATCCAAAAGTTTTACATCCAAGTATCAATTCTTTTAAGGCATTGATTAGTTTTTTGCAAATAGCTTTGTTGTTTTAAAGAGCAGCTGGCATGGATGAGAGCTGGAAAACAACAGCTTTGAACTGAATATTTGAAAGTATGTGAAGAATGTGTTTTAATAGGAGCGAGAAGAGATGCATTACTTATCTGCCTTGCCTTTATGTTTTTTTCTTCCTTCCTTCCTGGCTGAACTCATTCTCCTGGCTTTATTGATCATTTCTTTAGAGCTTGGCAGTGCACTTAGAGAAGGTGCTACATTATAGTAATATTTTTTAAATTAGGCCATAGCTCTTCTATTAGCTAAATAGCTCCAGTTCTGAGCTCCTGCTGAATATTGTAAAGCAAAAACTTGACAGAACTCATTTTTATAGCAGGGATCTCTTAGGAGAGGCAACAACATGGAAGGAAGCTTTATCTAGGAAACACAGAGCTGTTAATTTCAGGATATGTATTTTTTTCCCCACTAACAAATTCACTTTCCCTCCCAGTTTCCCAGCTTGGAGTTGAAATGCCAGCTTGAATAATTAACAATGACAAACCATCAATATTTCACACTCACAGGGGTAGATTCTTCCAGTGACCTGAATAAATTTGAGCTGCGTTTTAATTTTCTCTACCATTTGTGGTTTTCTTTAAATGTTGCTTTGATATGCAGCATGAAGTAATTATAAGTGCTGAGGCACATTAATCAGGAAGCTCATGCTAACGTGATTTTCATGAGAAAACACAGCAGTAGGGATCTGCTAATGCTGAATTGTGGGCAAGAATATTTTAGATGTGCTAATGCAATGTATTGTATCACAAGGAACCACACTTAAGATTTTTTTTAAGTGTCTTGGATTTTGAGTGCCCTCGTGCTTGAGTGTTCACATGATAAGACTTGTGTTTGTTTAAGGTACTGGATAGTTACTGAAAATTGCAGTTCTTTCAGGTTTCCCAGTTTAGGCCTTCCACAACTGGAGGTAATAAAGTTAGTATCTTGGTTTTGTTTTTTTGTTTTTTTTTTTTTTTTTTTAGTTGCAGCCTGTTTTGATTTTAGAATACTCAAAGGATTTCAAAAGTGACTGAGAAAAGGTAAAGTTTCACTGAAACTATTTGGTAATTATCCCCACAATTAACTTAGAACCTCCACAGATTTCATCCGTTACCTGTCAGTTGTCCCAAATTCACAGTATCAGCATGAAGCTCTCCATCAAGAGAATTTGTCAGAATCCATTGTCGTTAAGAAGTCCTTTAAGAAGTTTGTGTTTTTTCATATCCAGTATATTAGTAAATACTTTTTTCTATTATTTGATCAGTAAAAAAACCTCAAACCTCTTTGGCTTAAATTTAAAATAATAGTGCCACCTTCAGGAAAGAAAAATAAACAGGCACTTAAATAGTTAATAAAACTCTCCAGTTATTTTTAAATGGCACTTGGACAGGATGGTTTTCACACTTCCATACGAAATGCACTAACTTGGCACCAAAAAATGATCCAAACTGGGTCTGTTTTAAAGGGTTTTGCAAGGCCTGCGAGGTCAGTCACAAATCACAGCACCTCACACCCCTCCTGCCCTGTGCTGGCCAGCTCAGTGCTGCAGGCTTGGCCTAATGTCCAGGGAACTGAGACAGCCTTGGAAAATTCTTTCCTGGTTACTAAGGGAATTGTCACTCAGAACTCCCCCCGCTGAGTTACGCTGCCCTTCCGTGAACACTGGAGAAGGGAAGCATTGTTCCTATTTGTACACAATTCAAAGAAATTGAGTTGGCAGAGGGGATGCGAAAAATACCAGAGCTGAGGATAATGAGGTGGTTGCAGTTTTCCAAAGCTGCTGTTGTCTCGCAGGAAAGACAAGTGGGGCAGGAACATTCCCCCTTCAGTGTCTAACCTTCACGGGGAGAGCTGTGCTGCCAGCTTCTCCCTGGCATTCTCTCAGCAGCCCTTCCCCAGCTCCCTCCCCTCGGCTCCGGCTTTGTCCCTCGCTCTCATGTGCAGCCACAGCGTGGGGGGCAATACCCAAGGAGGCTTTCCCGGAATCTTTTGTTAGCTCTAAGTTTTGTGTTAGCTGAATCTCCTCTTTGGCACTCTTGCCCATCCCAAGAGATCCCAGAAATCCATACCTGAAAAAATCATTTTTCTGTTCTGTCACTAATTTTTGTGTTTATGCCATGACATGCACCAACCCTTTCTTTCATATCCTTTCCTTTCAACTTTCTGGCCATGTTTGTTTGTTTATTTGAGTTTTGATTTTTTTTCAGTTGATTTCATTGGTGGATTTGATCCATTTCCTCTCTACCATGTCAATGAAAAACCCACCAACCTTTTGTTCAAGCAGACATACCTGTAAGTATCATCTGTGCTAAGAGACTCCCCGTGCTTCTTGGTTTGATGGCTCAAGGGTACCACAAGTCTGGGTTTTTTCCTCCTTGCAGGTTGATTTCTCCAACAGGCTTTTCAGGCATGGAAGGAACGAACAAATGGACACCGGGGGTGAAACTGTCCTTTCTCAGCTCCAAAATAATTTTAAGTTCTGTTGCCTGCAAGAACTGAGCCTTCCACATGTGGGGCAGCCCAAGGGTTCAGCTGAGAGCAGGGAGCAGAAAGGGGAGTTGTCCACAGCTGCTTCTCTCATACCAGTAATGAAGAGCCACTGTTGAAGTCCCATTTCTGCCCCCTGAGGCACAAGATCACAATTTCACTCTGTCCACTTGAAAGCTGGTTCTTAATGAGATTCTCAAACACAAAGGCCAGATTTGTCTTTTTAGAGCAGCAGTGAGATCTGATTTTATATTCTTTAAATTGATCTGCAAGAGGCAGTTCAACACATGGAAGTTTTTTACAGCAACTGCTGAGGGAGGCTGTTTTTCAGGAACAATGTTACCAGAGTGTCCTGCCAAAAAAAAAAAAAAAAGATGTGAGGATGGTGGAAAAGAGTGNAACGTGTGGGGGAGGCTGTTTTTAAGGAAAAATGTTCCCAGAGAGGTCCTGCCAAAAAAAAAAAAAAAATTATGTGAGGATGGTGGAAAAGAGTGGGGCTGAGGGAAGAAAAACTTCCCTGAGGTAGATTGGTAGATGTGTCCCTCTGATTTCATGAGGACTTACTGCCCACTTTGTCACTGCAGCACATGATCAGGAATACAAGTAATTTTTGCAAAGCCATTGAATTCCCTGTAACTTTGGGGCTTCTATAGTGTTATTACGAGGGATGCTACAGGAGATTAAATATTGATTTCTCTCTCATTTTTTCACAGTGGGGTGGAATTTTTCATAGTCTGCAGAAGCTGTGCAGTTTTAAGCAGCTCCCTGATTTACTAGCTTGATGCAGCAGCATGCTGAAGAAGCATCACAGTTTTACAGTACATGGTTTGGGCTGCTTTTTTCTTGAAATGACCAGTTCTGCTTGTGACAGAAGCTACCACTTCTAAATGAAGATTCCTATATGGGGAGATTGTAACTTGAAGAGAAGTTAGCAATGTAAAACTTTCTTCCAGGGCCTCAGTAAGATGGGAAGCTGCTGCTGAAGTCCACAGATAATTCTGTTGTTCCTCACCCCCATTCTTCAGCCCATCCCTTCTATGTTGATATTTTCTGCCAGCACAAAATAATATTTTGTTCAGGCTAACAGGAAGTGAAAACAGCTGCTGAGCTGTAGATAATGTGACCCTCTATAAATTTCAGCAGCCACCAAATAGCAGTTTTTGTTTATTTCAGCCTCACTATTGCCTTTCTTCCACGTGTGTGAATGGTGGTGAAGGGAGGAGGGGATAACTGACCCCCAGGTAATGGTGCCATGGAGTGTTGCAGGCTGGGGCACTGAGTGCCAGATGCCCTTGTCCTGCTGGGAAAATCATTCAGTGATGACTTGAAGGCTTTTGTTCTTTTTAATATCCTGTTCAAGAAGACGCAAAACAACAAATACACCCAACTTAGTTGAAGTGTAAGCTTACAGAAGAGCTCGGGATCAGGAACATGGGCTTTCTGGTTTGAACTCCTTTTTGTCGATGGAAATGCTGAATGAAACCAAATTTATTCTACAACTGATCACTTGGAGCTGACTGCAACCAGGAACTTTCCTTCTAGGATGGCATCACGCCCTTGTCTGCAGTCAGCTGCACCCCCGAGAATGCATTTTCTGGGCTGCAACACCTCTCTAACAGGATCAGTTTCCTTCATTCCCTAATGGAATCATTCTATTCACTCCAGTTTTACCTATCCTTTTCTGATGAGGTCACGCTCTTTCCTCCCACTGTGCCCTTTCCTGCATTTTTCTCTAGTCTCTCTTCTTCATCTCTCCAAATTTGTGAGTTTTTAGAGATCTGAGACTCCACAGAACAATGACATGAGCTGCTAAATTCAGTACTCAAACTGTGCACCCTAGTTCTGGCCTTCAGCCTCCAGCCACAGCACCGAAAGAAGTTCTTAAATACCTTTTCCTCCTACTAGGAGGAAAAAACATCTCCCCAAACTGTTACTGATAATAGGTACTTCCACACCATAATCCAGTTATGTCCCAGCTTTATCATAATGATCTCCCTGACCCAGCTGCAAGCCTCCAGTTAGTGGAAAACCTCACAATTTTTCAAGTCAGGTGTTATTTTTCTCTTTAAAAAAAGCCAACAACAACAACCAACCATCATTTTGTACTGTTGTTTACAAAGGCAAGATTTAAGTGTGCTCATCTCAATTCACACCTTGAGCACTCACACACCAACAATGGTATTCTAAAAATAAAGTTATTTCTGTTTCAGGTTCCACAACTCCTCTTGCTCCACATTTCTTTGACTCCAGGGGAGTTTGCTTGTGATAGTTACTGTTTGAAGTCACAACCTTAAGTAAAAGAGGCTCAAATTAACATGAAAACTTGTTCTGGAAGTTTTACTGCGTAAAAGAATTGCCCTTAATCTCACTGCTGATTACCAATCCAGGCACCACACTAATTACTTAATAATAATATATTAGAACTCTGATAGAAGACACGTTAAAGTCTTCAGTGCCCGAGTTTCTGTGTCACAGTACTTATCCAAAGGACAGCAAATCACTTCTGGAAAGCCAGAGTTACTCACCTGAGGCTAAAAGAGAATATTTCCAGTGCATTTTTAGGAAGGAAGCGTTGAACTCTTCCCCCTTCCTCAGCTGAAGCTCAAGTTCAGGTTGTGCCTGCTGGCACCACTGTCTCCCTTTATGCTGCACAGCACAGGACCTCAGCTCTGGGTTGCTTTTCTTCTTCTTTGTGCATTTATAGTAACAGAATTCTCATCACTTGAGGCAAAAAAGCATTTTTGCACCCATAATTGTGGAAGTGTTGGCCGAGCCAGCTTTGACATTCCTCACTCGAGCTGTTCTCTCCAAGCCCTCTGCACTACCTGACAAGTACCCAGAGCATCCTGAGCATTTGTCAGCACCTCCTGCCTGCTGAGTCCTATCAGTCTCCTGACATCATTCCCCAAATTTGTTTTGGAAAGCAGTGCTGTGCAATGTCAATTATGAAGCAGAATAGCCTCAAAGTGTGATTTGATACACAGGGTAGTGCTAACTCCAGAACCTGCTGGATGACAGGAGGCCCCCTCTGTTTATTTAAAAGGTGCAGAGGTGAGCACTGGGTCTTCCTGCCTTCTAAGACTGAGTCTGTGAGGCCGGGCAGTGAACTGCACAGCTGTGAGGCTCCAGCCCCTAACCCTGAGCTGGTACCCCTGGTACTGCACCACATTAGGGGCTTAAAAGCTTTAATTTTAGTCATGAAACCAGATTTTATGGACTTTCCTTTCCTCAGATCTACCAGTGTGAACACAGAGTGTGACTTTCATCAGATGGAGACCTCAGTATTGACAGGGGAGCAACAGGAGGTGTTGGTTAATTGAGGGATCTGAGGTTCCAGTTGGCAATTGCTGGCTTTAATGGTCCCTGATCAATCTTTTGTGGGCCAGTGTCTACTGGCCACGGGCATGAAGCAGCTGTGAGCATTAAAGGACTTGTCCCCATACAGCCATCATCCCTCACTGGCTTAAAATGGGTTCCTCAATACACCTAGATGTACTAGTACACAAATAAAATTAAGTCAAAAATTCAAAATCCAAGACTCAAACACTGGAATTAGAAGGAGGGGGAGGAAAACTCCTTTAGAATTGTTTTCCCCTCCAAACTTTGACAACCAGAATAATTTACAAAGGAAACTTAAACAGGAAAAAAAAAATCCCACTTTTTTTCTGAGGAGAGAAAAAGCACAAAACAAAACACTTCTGCTTCTCTTTCTAGGTAGACTTTTTCCCAAACAAACAACATGAATTTGCAAACTCTTTTGATCATCCCGAAGCTGCATGTGTAAGAGGTGATGTTTCAGCCAAAAGCATTCACTCACCTTTACTGCTGGCTCCAAAAGTAGATCTGCTTATCCTGCTGCACCCACACAAAAAGCACAACAAAGCAGTTTCAAGCAGCTCCTTTATCCTAGAGATGACCCTTAGCTTTTTAAGTTCCTAACCAAATTTTATGCAGCTCCAAACGCTGAGGATCCATAGATCTAACACCTGAGCCTAACTGCAGCATATTCAGGTCTGACATGCCTAGCATTCTTTCCAGGCTTGAAGACTTCTTAACCGCATCACTTCTGAGCTCTCAATCCTATTCCTCATCTGTAGTCAATTATACTTAAAAGTCCAGAAGACAAAAGAAAAAAATTGTCCTCATTATTTCTACACCATTTCTGTTACATGAAGAAAGCAATTAAAGTACTTGTTCCACGCTCACATCCTGCCTTCACCTTTTTCCCCCTCCTACAGGCCTGCGTAAGTGAAGAGGAGCCAGAGGATGGATAAACCTTGCACTCCACCAAAGGTGCTGCAGGAAACAGTCCCCTGGGGCCTGGATCTTTGGCAGAGGAAATGCAGGATGGTGAACTCCATTCCATTTTTTTGTTCCTTGTCTTCTTTTCAAACGCAATGAATGTACATCAAAGGATGGCCACACAGTTGGTTTTTAATTCTCCAAGTGCCCTGACGAACCTTTCCTACCACAGTCTGCTGGTACTGGCCCAGAAATGGCACAGGCCTAAAGACCTCTGGCAGAACAAGTTCACCAAGAGCCTCTCTCAAGAGCTACAGTTGAAGTCGGAGCTGCTTCCTTGCGCCATGGATCCCGAAGAAGGAAGCACTGCGTAACACCCTGGGACATTCCGTATGTTCTGTAGTTAGTTTCCTCCCCGTTTTCTGAACAGAGCCTGAATCCCCTAACACAACTTCATCTCCTCCCTGCCTGTATAAAACTAGGTGGGGGCTCTTTACACTTGAGTTACTTAGGCATTGTTGGGTTTTAAGTTATAGATGAGAACTCTTCCCTTCTTCCTCGCCACCCCCCAGGACCCCCTTGCTCATTCTCTGTAGACATGGCAGTAGGCAGCTGTGCTGGAGTTCAGTGCTCTGTGGCCTGACTCCTCTAATGCTGAACAGCTGAAAACTTCTTCACTCAGCACGGAGCTTCCCCCCATTGCAACCAGCCAAGCCACTCCTGGAGCAGCTGTAGCTTACTCTGGGTCTGCCCAGCTACATGAAATTAACCCTGGTGTAGCCACATACCAGCTGAATCCTGCTGCAGGACCCTGGAAAAGGCCCAGTTCCTCATGGATCAGAGGTGGGTTTGCACTGGCCTTCTTCACCTAGAGCCACACCTATTCCATGGTAACATCCTGCTGGAAGAACTTCGTTTGGGACAGGTTTCTCGAGGGGAGGGAAAGAGCTGAAGGGGGAATGCGAGTGCAATTAAGTTGCATTAATGAGCTGCAGCAATTAATTTAAAAAAGCAACAAAACCAAGTCAGTTTTGTTAGCTGTGTCTCCCAGCATGTTAAGTGTCAAAAGCAGAGGAGGAGCACTTGTCAGCCAGCCCTGGCATTTTTGGGCTGGTACTTCCAAGTGCTGTTGTAATTCATTATTGTCTTGCCTGATCTGTTTGGGATTACTGGGCATTTTTTGAGAAATGCTTTTCAGAAGGGTCAAGATAGAAGCCATGCTAGGGAGAAGTGTGAGGGAAGAATTAAAAAAAAAATAAAAACATTAAGTGCTAAATCACAGACAGAATGTTGCAGCTTTTTTTTTGTCTCATTCCAAAGGGCCCAGGAAGCAAAATTCTCTTTTATAAACCTAAATGTATAAGCACTGAGAGAATACTTTTTGTTTCTGTGCGACTTCTATTTCAGATACCCAAACATCCTGAGGTCTGCTTGGGAGCAGCTACAAGTAAAAATTTTGTTTTCTGTAGGGTGCTTTTTTCTTTCTTCCAAAAACCACAGCTTCTGACTGAGAAAAATAGGCAACTAATGTCACCCTCCAAGAAATAGCCCAGCCCTGACAGCTCTGCCTGACAAAACACAACTACCTCCCTTATGAGTAATATTCTGTTGCTACCAAGCTAAGAAATATCAGTGAAACACAAGCTGCTCTCCACTTCAAGAGCACACACAGCAGCGTGCACACAACATTTACACTTTCTCTACCTTTCCTTTATTCACTTCCTTTCTGGATCACACTCATTCCTGTCTGCCTACCTACTGTTCCCTGGAGAGAGAAAACCAGAAAGAAGTAGAAGAATACACTTCCTCTATTTAATGAGATTTTCTAATGAAAGATTTCATTTATTTGGGGCTTTTAAAATTAATCTTTCCTTTTCTCAGAAAGCAGTGACTTCACACTTTTTTGGATTTAATATAATTTCTTTTCCTCAGAGAGAGTATTATCAATCAGATACCAGGAGGTACCAAAATTCAACACAGATGGTGAAAAAAGCACAGTTTCAGCTCTGAACAGGTGAAACATGTCACTGGTAGTTTCTGGGAGCAATTCTTTTAGGTGGTAATAAGAGGGGATTTCTGGAATTATTTTGAGATCTGCTTGTTTTTAACACTACACCTCTCCAACTGACCAAGCCCTGGTGTCACCTTCTCTAATAAAACTGATCAAAACCACTTGCCAAGTACTCTAAAGAAATAAAGCATCAAACTACAAACTTAACAGCATTGTCCCTTGGCTTTAACACACACTAGTAAAGATCAATTAAATAAAAGTGTGATGACTGAGTAGCTTCACCACTACCACTCAATTGCCTGTGTTCATCGTAGCATAAAGCACCAATTAATAGAAGCAAAATAAACACCAAGCCCGTATTCAGGTAAACCTACAATATGCAGTGCCAATGACTGTCATTAATCATAAGAAAAAAAAAAAATCAGTCTGAGAAGAAACGAAGCTACCAAGGGTCATATTCCACACTTAATTACCTCCTCCGGCTTTCATTAGCAGAGCCATCCACCCTCATGCTCTGAGAACTCCTCCTCGTGGTCTGCTTGCGCTAGAGCCACTCCGAGTCCCGCAAGCTGACACAGTGACCCTGTCCTGTGAGGGCACAGAGTGCCAGTCCCTTCCACCCCACCCCACCCCACCCGCAGAGCGATCCAGGGGCAGGGAGCAGCTGCAGGTGGTGCTCCGGTGGGTTCCGCTATGCCCAGGTTCGGAGTGCCCTCTGTTGGGGACACACATCGCTGGAGATGCCTCTCACCCAAGAACAGCATGGTACCCGTTTCTGAAGGGACCTTTCCCCGCAGGAGACAAACCAGCTCCTCCCTTCCTGCTGTGGAAAAGTCACCGTTTTCGAAGTGTTCAACAGGAGAAGCCCCAGAGCGAGCTGGTCCATTTCCAGCCTTGCTTAGGTTCCAGTCAGACTGAGGTGAGGTTGGGAGGAAATAACACTGTTCCAGCACTGAGCTGGTGCTTTCCCTTCTCAGATTAGCACTGATGCCTTCGCCAGCCCCCTAGAAACAGAGACTAGACAAGAGTGAGGGAATAAAGGTAGGTATTTATTTGAAGGGCCTTCAAGGTACACCCTGGGGNAGCTGTAAGAGACTTCAGAGTTACACACTGGGCAATACAGGATTTGAAAAATAAAGAAGTTAAAACCTAAGGTCTCAGCACATCTATTTAAACTGTATGCTTTTGCTGTATTTATAGAGGCAAAACAAAGCCAGTGATATACTGAACCCAGACAACACCTAATTTGGCATGGCAGTGACAGCCTGTTCCCTAGGAAAGCTGCTGGGTCTGGCAGAGACCCAACCAGTTCCTCCAAGACTTGCAGAGTTTAAACCACTCAACTTGTAATTCCTCTCATCTTTGCCAAGAACTGTGCTAATATTCCCTTCTTCTGAAGGCAGGGATGAAGAGAGCTGCCCTCCCACATGATCCGCAGACAACTGACACCTTAAAGTTACTCACAGGCAAGCCCATAAGCCTGTTTAGGAACCAGAGCTGGAACCAAACAGCTCCAGAGCCACAGACAGACTAAAGAGCCACCTACCAAAACTCTGCACAGAGTTCAGATGCAGAATTATTCCCCATTTGCACAGTTTCATGTACCAGATCCATATTCTCCTGCATCCTTACCCCTTCTTTTGCAGTTTAAGATAATCTGGACAAGCCAGATTGTTCCCCATGAGGGTGGTAAGCCCTGGCACAGGGTGCCCAGAGAAGCTGTGGCTGCCCCATCCCTGGAAATGTCCAAGGCCAGGGTGGACGGGGCTTGGAGCAACCTGGGATAGTGGAAGGTGTCCCTGGCCATGGCAGGGGGTTGGAATGAGATGAGCTTTAAGGTCCTTTCCAACCCAAACCATTTGAAAGCTCTATGACCCCTGTGCTGTCTGGTGAATTCCAAAGGAAACCAGTGGATGGGGAGAACAACTGCTTTTCTTACTCATGCCCCTGGAGCACTGAAGGACAGCTGTCATTCACAACCTGATGTCACACTAGCATCTTAGGACACCACCACACCCCTCCCCCAGTAGGGAATTGTACTAGAATCAGATACTCAGACCTCTAAGTTAAACAAAGGAAAAATTTTATTCCATGAAAAAGAACAGTTTATTTTTAAAAACGTATTTCCTTTCCCCTTCAGTGAACAAGGGATACTGTGGATGAAACTCACTCTTTTTGGCTACATGATAGAATATTCCATTTTAAATAAGAATCACCAGTTCAGTCAGCAAAGAGATGTTCTAAAAATGTATGTTTCCAGAGCTGTTTTCTAGCAGGATAGTACCCAACAGCCAGGGAAGAGCTCCATAAGAAGCTTCCAGGAGACCATCCAGTGACCCTGAGCAAAGAGCCTTTCACCTGGGGAGGTCAGCTGAGAGCAGAGAGGTTGGAGAGTCAGGCCAGGCTTTTCCACTTAGTTATGCAAATTTGAGTATTACTGAAACATTTCATCAGCTGTTGAAAATTCAACAAAAAGGGGAGAAAAAGGTAGATTCTCCCTCCCCCACAACACATTGCTGCTGAGTATTCTAGTCTCAATGGAATGCATTTTGTACAAAAAAATACTCCCATTTTCAATCAAAGTTCCTGAAGGAATCCCTAGGAGAATAATCTCTAGCCAACTGCTAAGTGAGTGAGAAAGAACCAGAGAGTCTGCTTAAAACAGCCTTTGATTTCAACACCGGGAGCAAAGAGTCACTTGAGAACACAAAGATGTGGAGAAGGAGAATCTCTGTCAACAAAACCCTCATTTTGGAGGACAAAAGAGTCCAGCAGAGTTTTCCTGGAGCAGTCCTAAAGCAAGATCAGCAAGAGTACATCAAACCAGCAGCTCTTCCTAGAAACACTGTGCATGGGAGGCACATTTCGTGAGTTTTCACACTTATGCCAAGCTACCCTGCAAATAAGAATGCTCCAGCATCCAACTTTTTCCTTATTTCCTCCCTCTGCTGAGTTATGAATGAGTTGTACAGACTTATCTTTCCCCTCAGGTGCATCTTGGCTCAGGACATGAAAGCTCTCACACTCCCCTGGATGGCAGCTCTGCAGATGGGACACAGCCTCAAATTGAGGGCACATTCTCCACAGGCTACCAGGTGGCCACAGGGAACAAACACAACAGACACATCTTTGTCCATGCACACTTTGCACATCCTCTCCTCTTGCAGGCGGCGGAGCTGCTCTTCTGTGCTCAGCTGAGACTCATCTTTACCAAAAAAGAGAAAAAAAAAAAACACAAAAGCCCAAACTGTTAGTGTTGTCACAGCTCCAGAGTGCCAGCTTAGGAAGTCATGTTGCAACTTGCTCATTGTTTTGTTCAGAGACTGTGAAGAGGGCTAAAGTACCTCTCAGGCAAGTTTCATTTAAGCTGAAAAACTACAGGTGCTGTAGACTGGCTTATCTACACAAGATTCAGCTTATCTACCTGTGCTGGGCTGAGCAGGGACACAGATCAACAGCATTCACTGTGGTACATAAATTATCCCAATAAACTGGATTTTTTTTATGACAGCTGCTTCACAAGGGCACTCCAATCCCTGAATAAGGGTTTCTGTGCTCAGGTACCACCCCAACTAGCACACACTCCCCTTCAAAATTAAATGAGTTAGTATAATGACTACTGATACTGTTATTCTAGAACTCCTCCCAGTTATGCTGAAGCTCAATTCCCCACAGCTGCCAGCCCGGAGCACCTGATTCCTTTTGCTGCACAGGTCGCATTTCTTGTCTTGATGTTCCAGTCTCTCTCTGAACAGCACCTGTATAACCAGAAAAGAAGATGGTATTAAATGCTACCCCCTTTATCCTTCTCCAGAAAGTGCTGGATGAGAAGCTGAAATATCCTGAACCTCAGAAGCATTTAGTTAAAAATTTGTTCTCTCTGGTGCTTCATTAGCTATGTAAGTTCACCTCCCTGCCACATCACATTCTCTCCTCGAAGTTGGTTTATCTATCACATCAGCTGGTCATTCCAGCTCCTGTGCTACTATTTAATCAAAACTTCAGGTTAGTGTAATTTTTTTTCCATGTTAGCTACAGCAATGGCAGACCATGCTGTGGAGGCAGGAGCTTTGGAACTGCATCTTCAAGTAAACTTCCCTCAGCAAACAGACTTCACTAAACAGATAACACAAGACAGACGAGACTCAGCACATATATATTATCTAGACAACAAGTATGGCTGTTTCCAATCAAGTTATTGATCCAATTTTAAATAGGCTTGGAGTGATCATCCATCCTAGAAGCTTTGCTTCTGACAACTTCCTCTGCCTGGATCAGATGTCAATCTATGCACAAGCCTCCACACTGTGGAGCTGCCGGTTACTGCAGGTCTGGGGGCAGCAGGAAACACCACGGATATCCCCAGCACAGCCCAGTGCAGGCAGATACATCCCAGTGACCACAGCTCCTCCAGGTTTCTTTAAATCAGAACCTCATTGCTCAGCCTCCCGAGGAAAGGCAGGCTTGGGGGCATTACCCCTCAATTCCAGCCTGGGCAGGTTGAAGGCAGACCCTCAGGACAGTCCCAGCAGTGCTCAGGGTGCAGTGAGGAAGAGGTTAAACATCCCCCCGCCCAGGTGTGAGTCAGGCCTACCTCTGCTTCCTCCTGCACTGCTGCTGGCCCCCCTGCCTGACTGCAGCAGGTCTGAGACCAGCTCAGACTCAGACAGGTAGAAAGTCCCAGTCAGCACAAATTTATCCTCTACCAGCTTTGCCACCCAGGTGGGGTCAAAGCCCATCTGCAGGACATTGTGCACTACGACCCTCTGATGCTCAGAAGGATGAGCCAGCAATTTCCAGTCCCTCAGAGGATCTGTAAAGCAGTGAAGAGATACTTCACCAAAAAGGCAGAGCTTTGGGCAAAAGCTGTGCCATTCCTTGAAGGTGTTCTACATAAAATGGCATTAATATATTCTAGAACACTCCTCAAGACTGGCCTCCACATCTGTTTTTTTACTTCAAATCATAATTCACAAGAAAGTTAATCAAAACCAATTTCATAAAAGCCCAGACACTTATTTTGGACAGTTTATTTTACTTTATCACTGAACATAGTCTCCTGTGTTTGGCATCAGCCCAGAATCCTTATCTTTGTTTTCACATCCAAGAACAGAAGCCTCAGAACTGCTTTCATGAACATCAAGTGGAACATCCCAATTGAAGCCTCTCTCACTTCAACCAAGCTCAACCATTCATCACTAACAACAGAGGTAGGAAATTCAGCTGGCAGTCTATTCAAAGGCTCAAGTCTTGCTCAAGCTTATGGGAGCCAAATTTCACCTACTTATATTTCTGGGAGCAACTGATAAATAGGAATAATCTCCAGGATCAACATTTTCGTGAACACTTAGACTCTCCACTGTTCTCTGGTTTCTTATCAAGTGTGTTTAAAATGTTGTAGTGAAAGACTTTACAGACAGACAGCAACAGCATGCAAAAGTCAAAGGTAAGCTTAGCAAGCACTCAAAACTCACAGGATTTCCAGATTAGCTAAGTGTCTCTAGCCTTAGACTGAGGTCTCACAAGAACAAGTAATTTTGTTTCTTGAGCTAGAGACCATTTCCTAAAACCAAAGTGAAACAGCTTCTAGAATATCAAAACATCTCACAAACACCATGTCTACAGCAGGCACAGGAGCTGGGGTAGGACAGCAGAACTCAGACTACACCACATTCACCAGAAGGTCAAACACCATGGAATTACAGCACTGACCCTGGGAAGGAGAGGAGTCTTGCTCAGTCTGGTCCCAGGAATGTCTCTGAAAATGACACAGAAAGAGAAGTGTGTTTAAAACATGTTCTCAAAACTCCCCCATCTACCAAACCTAACCCACTACACACAAAATATTCATGACTCACTGGAGCCAGCAGGGTGGTAGAAAAGGTTGCCTGAACGCTGCTAACAAATTCTCTCCCCCTTGAGTGCAGTAAAAACTCACACCTAGGAGTAGAAAGGTTTAAATACATTAGTACAGGATCTCCCAAGTGAAAGCAGCAGTAGGAGTTTGAATTTTAGAAGCAAAGGCTGTTATGGGCAGTGAGCAAACTGCTCTATATCCATTAAAGACAGGGCTTCTCCTGCCCTCCTCTTGCACAAAGGCTGACAGTAAGAGGATCATGATCCTTCCCTCTTAATTCAGTCTTCATTTTGGCCCAAGATGAGCTCAGTTCTAACATGCTTTAGAATAGACCACAGGAACTGTGATGAGAGAGCAGTTCACAGGAAAGAAACAAGAACTGCTGCAGAAACCCAAGGTTTACAAGGGATTTCTTCTTGTACCTCAGAGTAGGAGTAATGAAAGCTCTTCTTTGATGGCAAAGAAAGTTATTTTAATTGAATTCTTAGATGGTGAGCTCTAGGTCAAATTACAGTTCAGACCTGAGATTCTGTGACATTCCACCTGAGCTTGAACATTTTACTTTGCTTTTGAGGTGAGAGGATCTAAATATTTCTAGCCTATGAAAGAAAAGTATCAGCGTGAAATGCGTAACCTATTTTTCGGGCTTGCTATGAGGGGGCATTTGTTAACCAAGACTGACTTACTCTGGATACCATTTGGCATGTTCCCTCCAAGGATCATCTCCGAAGGACCAGCTCCTCACACCTCCATCACAGTAAAAACACCTCACTATATCTCCTTGTCCTGAAAGGGAGGCGAAGAGATTATTTGATAGCTGAGACACAACGTGCTCTACACTAACCCCGGCTGAGAACCTGGGGGGGAGACTCAGCACAAAGCACGGGCTTTGGACAGAAGAGATGAACACGTGAAAATTTACCAACACTGTGCACATTGTGCAGGGGCAGGAACTCAGTTTGAGCTCCCAGAGCTGCAGCTGGCTGAGATGATTCCAGAAGGGGGTCACAAGCTAACAGGCAGCATCTACGGGAGCAGCTGAGCTCCCACGCACAACCCCCACATCCAACCCCCGCCTGCACTTAGAGCAGAGCTGTAATCAGTTTTACCTCTGAACACACTTTGCTCACTAACCACAGTCTGCCATAGTGCAAATATTTCCTCTGACTGGTCAATTCAGAGATGAGTATTTCTTCAAGCCTATTACCTAACCAGCAAAGCATTCTCAAATGGAAACAATAACATTTTGATATTCACATATGTGTGATTACAAGAAATACTGCCAATTTTCCTAAAAATAAAAAGTATCTTATTTCTGTATTTCAAATCAAGAGTCCTTAGAGCAACAAGCCACAGAGACAGCCAGATGGGCTGACTCCATAGAGGTTTCACTCAGATTTGGGGTTTTGAGAAGAAAAGGCTTCAGTGCAAGGCAGAGCCTATGCAAAACATGACACACTAAGCTTCTCAAGTCCTTTTAGAAGTGCAAGGAATAAATACACTCAACAGACCTTAAAGTACACACTTTTCTGTCAGTAAAACACCTATTTAAAACACCTCACCTTCTCCACTTTGCTGGCAAGGGAGTTTATTTACTAATGGACCCCTCAGCATCCAAACAGGAGTTAAACGTTGAAACAAATTTTGCACAAGCAGCAAGTGAAACAGCACAGGCAGAGGATATGTTTAACTACAAAACACACACTCACAGGTATTTGTAAGAGCAATAAAACATAGAAACTTTCAAAAGTTAACTTGAATAAGAGTTAGGGACATTTCCCCAGAGTTCCTACCTGTGTAAAAGAACCCTGCTCTAGCCAGTTGCTCTGGATGCATGTGGGAATTTTGAGGCCAGTTCTCAAATGTAGTCAGTCTCATCTCCTCTGTGACCATCTCAGGGTACTCTGGCTCGTTGGGCAGGGCTGTCTCCTCGCTGACTATCCCCTGCAGGAGACTCAGGAACTGCCCATCCACCGTGTCAAAGATCTCCTGCAGGGACAGCATCTCCTGGTTCCCAACATCCTCACCATTGACGTATTTACAGGAAGGGAAGAAATTCAGGTGCTCTATTATGGGGCAATCACCAGGTCTCCAGTCCTTCAGGACACCACCACAGCAGAAACACTGCACTTCATCCCTGGGGCCCACATAGAAAAATCCAGCCTCGACCAGATCCCGGGCAGACACAGGGGCGGTGCGGGGCCACTGCTGGAAAGTCCTCAGTCTCCTCGCCACGCTCCTCATGCGGGAATCGAAGAGCTGGCAGCGAGCACCCCTGGGCTCAGGCTGCTCTGCTGGTGCTGCATCCCCCATGGCCGTGCTCTGGAAGAGAGGACGGGAGAGCCCAGAGCAGTCAGCTGCATTCCCAGCGCCAGCCAGCACTCACCCCGCGTTATTATTCCTCATCCCCACGCACATTCCGGAAAGCTCCTGGTCTCAACAAAGCCGAGCTTGTTTCAGAATTGCAGCCCAGTCACAGACCTTGTGTTTCTGTACTTTGCTGCTGAACTTTCGCTGAGCACTCACTGGCGGCTGATGGGAAGAGCCCAGCGCTTTCCAAGCCCCTCTGCCAATTCACAGGAAAGATGGAACAGAGAGGGGAGGGCAAAACCTGTGCAGCCTCCCAAGCTGAACCAAGCCAGCTTTTGGCATCTGATCCGCAAGATTAATCCCCGGCCATTTTGCTCAGCCCTTAAGCTAGCATTAAAAGGGCTCTGCTTTGTTATTCCCCAAACCAGGCATGCCATAACAAAACAGAACAGCCACTCCCAAATAAATAATGTCTCAATCTCCCATTTACAGCCAAACACCGCACAAAACATCAGTAGATTTTTCATGACCTTATTGTCATGATTATTAAACAGTGAATACCCAGAAATAGCTCTATAAGAGAGAACCTTTCCAAGCCATAGCTGAAAATAATTAGGTGCAGTTTCTCTGAGGTGGTGTCCTTAAATCAAGGATTTTCTAGTCTTTGTTATTTTCTGCTCTGTGCGCCCTCTGTGCAAGAGGAAGAGTGAAATTAAAGAAGTTACCAGTGCCAGATTACCCAAACTCTCACCCTGCTTAAGGTAACAGCCCTTCCCTGGGTGATCAAGCTGAACTGCAACTCAGCTACTGCATCCAACACATTCCCTACGGCTGGCCAAGACACTTCCAAAAGGCCTTACAGTGACACAGCTGAGAACCAGGAACAAATTCATTCCTTTGGAGTGAAGGCCCTACAAAATGTAACTAAGTGAAAGAGGCAAAACCAAGCTTGCTCAGCCACACGCCTCTCACAATAAAAGGTAGTAAGGAAGAAAAAGTTCATTAGCAACCAGAATTTCACTCTATGACAGTGACAGAAACAAGAGTTTGAGGAAAAAGCTCTGAAAGTCTCTTTCAGAAAGTGTGCTTTATTTAATACAATAAAGAAGTTGCTCAAAAACTATGCCACTGGTATAAAGAAAAGTCCACACAGAAAGAAGACTCCAAAGCCATTAGTCACTGATGCCCAGCAGAATTTGCAAGCTAAGCAAACTGAGGAGCAGACAGATTGTTTGCCTTCATGGCAGATCTTGCTCCAGAACACAGAAGCTTCTTCTCCCAGCTCCCCAGCCAGTGCTGCTCCCATCTTGAGCCCTAACAAACCAAAAGCTGCAACTCTTAAGCTACAACCAATTCTGTGTTTCACAGGAATGGTAGCCAGGTTATCTCAGCCTTCCTCCACCTAGAAGGCACTTGAGACAAAGCTTCACAGCTTTTGCTTTGAGGGGCGACATAGGAGAACAAGTATATTTATCTTTTGCTTATTAAAAAGTCCATTATAGTGTACCTGCATATTCATACCTTCTGCAGAAGATTCATTAACTCTGCTAATAAGACTCCCCAAACCAAATTAAAATTTTAAACAGCTCTAACACCACTAAATACTAATGTTCTTCCACAACCTGCTACTTACATAGTAATATAAAGCCAAAGCAACATTACAGCTCATACCAACAATTAGCACAATAAAAATAAAACTATAAAAAAAAAAATCCCAAAACTTTACCTGAAACATGCTAACAAGATTCCAGAAGGCTTCCATGAATTAAAAGTCTCTCAACACCACAAGTTTCACACAAAAACCTTCTCTCCTCAGAAGCCTCTCCCAAAGCAGAAACACTGCCAAGGAGTAAGTGAAGCCATCTGACTCAGAGGCCATTTATAATGCTTAGTTCCCTCCAATTGGTTGGGTTTGGGCTGAAGTTCTCTATTGGCTAACAAGTCCAAATTTCATCTTTATAAATAGGAGTCAGGAGGCAGAGGTATAAAGTTAAGCTCAAACTTTCTCTGGAAAATAACTGATCTTGTTAAAACTTAGTCTAGTGCCAGGTGTGACATCCTGACTCCTATGATATAATGGCTGTCACCTCCCTATTTTGCTGTGACTCTAATAACAGTATTTCTGCATCTTTTTCAGCTTGTTTTCATATGTGCTTTGCACCCTACATTTCTTAAGAAAATGTACTGTAAAATTAGCAGATAAATAGCAACAAGGATTTTCTCCAGACCGCTTGAACAGATTGCGTTGCCTTTGCTTTGAGAACCAAGGCTTTTTCTACAACTGCATCTTCACAACTTGAAATCTTCCTATTCCTTTGCCTTCCTGTGGTCACGATTCCACAAAATGGAATATTTTAAGGATAGTTTTGAAAGGTGCAATTACTTGAAAATGTGTCCTTTACCGCTGCCTGAGAAGATGCATAAAGCTTCTTTTAAACTCCTGACAAAATATCAGTTCTCCATGTAAACATAAGAACATGGGTGGTTTATGCTTCTTAGAAATTATAAATAAGTATTTTTCTTTTAATAAAAAGATCCAGAGTCCCTTTTTTTTTTTTTTTAACAGGCAAGCCTACACAAACATTCTCATTACAAAGAACAGTGTTGGGTTTTTCTAATTAAATACTCGTTAATGAAAGCCCCTGAGCAGTAGAGGGCAGTGCTTTTATATGACATTTACAGAGTCCTGTAACAAGAGAATGTGCTGGGGAGGTTCGTCCTTTGTGAATTTCTCTGTAATAAAATACATATAAAGATAATTGCATGTTATCTCCTGCTCCATGGATCCTGTTCTTTCTAACTCGATGCTGATTTTTGAAGAATGCATCCTAAAAATCCAAGGGACAGAGTTAACAAAATCCCTCCTACAGAGGCTGTTTGGGGTCTGCTGATGGGTTGTAGAAAATCACCAGTTAATCAATGAGTGATTGATAATTCTGATTTTATGAAGCATTTTACAAGCAATGAGCTCATCTCCTACTGCTTATAGCCACCTGGCTTCTCAAAGCCGTGTGCACAATTCCACCTGTTTTAGGAGAGCACCCAGCCTGATTGTTAAAGAGGGAAAAGCTGTATAAATCTCAGAGAAGCTCAAAAGCAGCTTCTGAGTGAACTGACAAATTTTATCTGTTTCTGGCAGTGGTTATGTGGAATTTTTTCTTGTATACATAACATTCTTCTATCATAAAAACTTCAAGACAGGTTTAGGGTTGATCATCTGTGGGGATGTGCTCATGTGATTTTGGGGGGAACATTTCACCAACAGAGGAAAGCTGAGAAGGCCCAGTGAGATGCCTGTAGGAGAAGATTAAATGACAGCAAGTGTGGTGCTGAGAGCAAGTAAGCACAAGTCACCATGTATAAACGATAAGGTTTTATTTTAGCACACCAAGATTTGGAAAGCAAATAACATATTCAGTAATGTGCTGCATGCAAGTTACGTTGATCTTTTTTAGCAAGTCATACATTTTCAGTTCCTTTTCAGAGCATTAAGATGTCCTACTGAACTTCTGAATGCTTCTTAAAATGAAGAGTGTCATGAGCTGGTGATAAACAAATGTGGGAATCAGTAAACATCAATCAGGAGTCCAGGACAGATCAGTGATAATGATCAACAGTGCCATCACTAGACTGTGATTGGAAACACTCGATGAAGAAAAGTAATATAAACATGATCAATCAAAAATCTGCTTGCTATTGTCAGCCTGATTCAGAAGGAAAACAATCAATAAATACAAGGGCCAGAGACAGCATAATGAAGAGCTTGAAAGCACTGGAGTGACTGAAGCCCCTGGAAAAACTCCAGCAGGATTCAGCATCTCTACCCTCGAGGTGTTATACAGCTGTAAGGGGATGAAGCTGTTCTGTGTGGCTTAGCTCGAGGAATACTATTGTGCTTTCATCAATAAATTAAGAGTTTACTGAGGAAAGAGGCTTTTATAACAGGGGAAAAAAGGTATCAGTTGGCACTGGTGAAGAAACGAAGAGGCTGGAACACAAAAGGTGATCCCATAGCTTTGCACTGCAACTGATGTGTAAGGGGACTGGATATCAAGAAAATTTATGACAATTCCTATTCCCACTCGCTCAGATATTAGTCATTATGAAGACATGGATCCACTTTTCAGAAAAAAATGTTCAGCCCTGTGACATAACTGCTTTGCAGCCTGAAGCAGAGTAGACAAAATCATTACACTTAAAGCCCTAGACATAGACGACTGCTGCTGTTTCTCCATTTATGGCCTCTCTCTTCCTCCTCTAGCTGCCTCCTTCCTGTGTGTTGTCCTTCCCTTCCTTCTCACGGAAGGGCCGGCTGGTCTGGTCCTGCAGCACAACCCCTGCACTGCTGCTCTCTGGGGAGCTGCTGGCACTCTCCTGCCACAGGAACACCCGTGAGGGTGCCCGTCTGCTCAGCTGCCTCCCAGGGCACTCCCAAGGGACCAAAGCACACTGCAGGATGGTGACACAGAGCTCCACAGCATCCATAAAACAAATCCACTGTGGACAGGAAGCAGGATCCAACTCAGTGAATAGTGACAAGACATACTGAAAAGTGACTGGTCACCCCCGGGACAAACACAGAGCCAGTCCCTCAGGGCAGGCTAAAGCTCAGAAGTCTCACTTGGCTGTTTCATGCAGCTCAAGGTTTTCTTTTCCCATAACGAGTTCTGCTATATATCTGCAGATCTTCTCTGCCTGTCAGTGTCTTCCTTGCTGCGCTTTCCTCAGTGGACTTTTCAATAGTAATGAAAAACAAATTTAACACATTAATAATAATAAATTATTTATTTCTCCACACATTAACAATCATTAATCCAGGAAGCCTGGAAGATGTTGCTATGAAGTAAATCATAGAATCCCAGAATGGTTTGGGTTCAAAGGGACCTTAAAGCTCTTTCATTCCCACCCCCTGCCATGGGCAGGGGCACCTTCCATTATTCCAGATCTCTCCAAGCCCCATCCAGCCTGGCCTTGAACACCTCCAGGGGTGGGGCAGCCACAGCTTCTCTGGGTAACCTGTGCCAGGGCCTCACCACCCTCTGAGCACAGAACATCTTCCTAACATCAAACCTAACTCTCTCCTGTTTTAGTTTAAAGCCATCCCCCCTTATTCTATCACTGTGTGCTCTTGTAAAAAGTACACATACTGTGCATAGAGACGGCTGGAACTAATGCACAGGTGAGTAACAAATACCTGTTTTGTGAAGTGATTTCCTAGGGATTCAAATCTTTCAATCTCCTGCCCTAACTTTCCTCTGGCCCCCACTACCATGGCATTTGAGTGCCTCAAAACTTTAGGTATTGTAGTAGTTAGGAATAGCTAAATGTAGCTTGCAACGTGATTCATGAAAGTGCTTCAAATCAAATCCTATTAATATCCCAGCCCACAGAACAGAACACAGTACATAAGAAAAGGAAAATCTGCAAAGCACAGCAGATACTCAAAAAATCAATAGAGGAACTGGCCTTAAAATCCTACTGTGATCTGAAAGAAAAGCAAACTAATATACCAGTTCTTTGGAACAAGGAAAACTCTTTCATAACTTCATGGTTTCAGTGTCCAGCCTATTATAAAAAATACTTTTGCTATTGAAGAGTGGGTTGACAACTGCTCACTTTTTTTTTCAAAGGAAAGCGTTTGTAGAAAATAGCTTCTCTTTTATTTTTCTAAATGGCTTTTGGAGATGAAAAATGTCAGTTTCTTTTTCAAGGGTCATTTTTTCCCTTCATTCAGCTTTCTACCCCTTCTTGCCCTCGCTGGTGAACCCAAACATCATGAGGAAAAAAGAAAAAAAAGAAATAAAGAACAACCCCAAACCCCATTTTTGTTGTCCCTTTTTTGTTTCCCATAACATTCTGAATACTTGAAAAAAATCTGCAAAAATCCAATGCTGCTGCAAATTGAATGAACTATTTTCAGTTTTCAGCAGATCAACAATCCAAAGATCCAAAGAGCAAGCAGAGTGCTTAGAGGCCTGAGCAGCAGCACAGGGATTGGGTATTCAAATTAAAGTTGAGGAGAGAACTGTAGGGCTAAGTACATTACCACAGTGAGCATGGAAAACATAAATTATATTCTCTTGCTTTTTTCCTTCCTAAGTAGCACCTGGCAGGTTTCCCCAAAGATGAATTGTGCTTCTTCCTCTCCCTCTGACCGACTCTGATCATTTCCCAGTTCCTGCTGATTCTGACGTGGAGGAGCCTCACATTTAGCCTCTATTCCCTTTACCTACTACAAGCCAGGAGATACAGGAACAGAAGACCTGGAGCCTGCTGTAAGCTGAGTGGCATTGCAACTCCAAAGTGTTCATGAATAAAACTAACAGCTCCTCAGAAGAGATTCTTACCCACTCGTGGCCACAGTTCCACCATTCAGCCATTAAATTACCTGTAAAGAAGGATTTTTCAGGCACTGTGATTCTAATGGAGCTCATCCTACTTTATATTGGCAGAAAATCAGCCATCAAGAATCACAGAACATCTGATTTTCCAATTAAATCCTGCTGTAGTTTGGACTGTGTTTTCATTGCAGAGACTGTGCCTGGCTGCCTGAATATTGCTTGGGCGACAGGCAGAAAGATCTATTCTTGAGCTATTCACAATACAATCGTCTCCTTTTCTCCATGCAAATTGGCTTGGAATAGGTTTATTTTGTCCCTGTATCAATAATCAATAGCAAGATGGAAAGACGAGGAAGAAAGACAACAGAGCAACCTGAAGTCACAGCAGAGAGCTGAAGGGAAAAATGCACAGCAAAGTAACCACAGACAGACTGACCTTACAATTTAATGGAAACCACACGACAGCAGCAAGAAGGAGTTGCCAAGGATGGAGCTCAAGAGGGAGACAGGAGAGAGTCCCTGTGCTCAGTCGTTGCTTCGCTGAGCTCCCTGCCACAGCTTTCCAAGGAAGTTGTCTTGCAGGGAACAGCATGTGTGATGCTGATGTCAGATGGGATCTGTTCACAGGCCACACTCTTTGCATATGATTTCCCTCCTCATGTTTTCACAAACAATGTGTCAGTGACATGAGAAACAGGAGAGAAGAACAGATACAATTTCTCTGCGTGTCTGTTTTTATTTTTCACCCTAGAATGATGGACGTGAATGCTGGATCCTTGGTTTGGGAACCTGCCACAGGGGTGTAATGGAATCATCTCCCTCCCACATCTGCAGGAGGGAGATGATTCCATTATGGCAATATTTGATTTTCTTCCCTGCTCATAACAGAGAGGGCTGCATAAAATTCCTGTAAAATCTAAATTAAAAAAAAAAAAAAACCAACAAAAGTACTCTGTAGCTTACACACAAACTCTTCTGAGATTTTAGAGAGTGATAGAAAAGGAAGAAAAAGATAAGTACAACTTTTTCTTAAACTAGAAGAACACATTTCTTTCAACTGAGACAAAACCAAACTAAACCCTGTGCCACCCCTGGGTTACAGTGTTACACTCCAAGAGTATCCTAAGTTATATAATAGATATATAAATATGAATATCGCCTTACCCATACCCTTCAACTGAGACTTTTCATCTTACTGGTTTTATTTCTAAAAGATTATGCACTTCTCAACGGATAGGCAAGATCATTCTTAGCATTACCAGGAAGAAAAAAAAAAATTCACATTTTCCAAATGTAAAAGACAGAAAAATATTCCCACAAAGACCCAGATGCGTACATACATGTACATATGGGACGTGCTGCCTTTGGGTCTAATCTCACAGGTACAGCCTAAGAGCAGCCCCCTGTACACTGGGATGATGCTGAAGCAAAGAGAGCTCTAACATTCTGCCCACATGCTCTCCTGGCGAGGATGATTCATAGTCACATCGTTTCTATATCGAGATGTGAACATACACAATCACATGGACTTCGGAGCAGTGCCCATCACCCAGGCATCCAGCCTTTCCCTTCTCCTTCCACACACGTTCCTCTCTCCAGCAACGCTGAGCACTCTTTTTGTCCTGTTTTTTTGAAGCTCTGTGCTGTGGACATCCTTTCCAGGTCACTCAGGGACTGCCCAGAGCAGGGATTTACTGACTTGCTCCAGACAAACAGAATTGGAACAGGCCAGGTTAGACAGGGCTTGGAGCACCTGGTCCAGTGGGAGGTGTTCCTGCCCACGGCAGGGATTGGAACAGGATGATCTCCGAGGTCTCTTCCAATCCAAACCATTCTGGGATTCCCGGAAAATACCAATTATTACCTGCTACCTAAGTCAGAGAACCCAAAGCATCTCCAGGCGCTCTTTCTTCTTTATGTCTCATCAGAAAAAGGACAGAAGTGGGCTCTTCATTTCAGATCTTTTATTAGAATGGTAAGTAAAAACTCCAACTAACAAGTTCCAAACACATGAACACAGAGATGACTCTGGTTTTAACTGCGTCTAAAGGAAAGCATGATTGTGTTGTTTAGTGCATTTCACAAGCATCAAAATTTGCCACTTTTACCCCCAAAATTAAGCATGTAGATGTTACAAGACCTTGTAGCTTGCAAAACTTACACCTTGGCCCTGCTGAAATCAACACAAACTGGGCTAAGGGGCCCACAGTTCTACCCAGGTTCTGCAAAATAGCTGAAAGGAAAAAAAAATTAATTAGTCTGATAAAAACCCATGTTGAGGGCGGCTGCTGCCAGTGGTCAGACTGGCTGTGATCCTCTGGCAGGGTGTCCCGGCCGTGGGCTGGTGTGAAGGAAAATGGGGCTCCCAAAGCTCTTGGGGCGATGGGTGAACTAAGGCTCCCCAGGAAAACGATCATGGCACTGAGCCTGACGGAGCTCAAGGAGATTTGGACAATGCTCTC
>VYZQ01037311.1:82092-107437 GCA_013400655.1 Mystacornis crossleyi
TTTCCCTCCCCCTCGGCCCCAGCCCCTTCCCCGCCCGGCCGCCGCCTGAGGGGAGAGGAGGCGCCGCCGCCCCTCCGCCAGGCCCCGGAGCTCCGCGCCGCGCCGAGCGGCCGTGCCTCGTCCCCCGGCGCTCTCTGCTTAACCACGGCGGCCCTGTGCATGAATTATGTCTGCCACAAGCGTTGACCCTCAGGTGAGTGAGTGGCGGGGCGGCCCGTGGGCGGGGGGGATTCCCGGGCCTGCGGCTGGCAGGCCCCGCGAGGCTTTCTTCTTCCTCTCGGCTGCTTTAGACCTCCATCGTTCTCCTTAACTTCCCCCGTGGGCACAGCACGTTCCCGCCTCCTCCCCGGAGCCGGGGCCATTTCTCAGGAAGGCCGGTGCTCAGTGATACGTGGAACACGCTGCTCCAACCCAGGTCCAAACAAACCTTAAGAATGCTGCTGGCCATTTTTAGGAGTCTCTTCCCCGTTCTCAGAAGCTGTGGGGGGTTGCAGTGACTATAACAATATAAGCGTTTTTCTAAAATTAATTTTTTTATTTCCCTTTTTTTTCCCCTTAATCACGTGCTGTGGCTTCCCAGAGACCGAAGGGACAGGATAATAAAGGTGAGAATCATGCTGAGATCTGGTCGCTTAAATTGTTACTGTAACAGATCAATTACACAGGTACCTGTAGGTGAGCAGAAATGTATCTCTTTTACTCTGTGTGGAAAACATCTGTGAATGAGGGAATGTGTGCTTTGTTTCAAAAATAACATCGACTGCCATTCATCCGAGCTTGCCTGCATCCCACTTAGTGCTGCTGGATTTGCAGTGGGAAGGATTGTGTGTTGGTACTAAATAATTCTCGTTCAAGATGAAGCAGCTTGCTACAAAAAGTCAGAAGGATATCCCTGTACAATATATAGATATTTTTACCTACTTTTGCGCACTGTGAATGCAGTTGTGTTGCTGCTCTGCTGTTGGCTGAGATATTTACATAAGTCTACAAACTTAATAATATAAGGAACTGTAAATAAACGGTAGCTAACTTCTGGTGAGATAATAGGCTATTTTATAGCTCTTCTGCTTCATTTGAAGTTAAATTTAATAATAAGTCATCTAAAAAAAAATCTTCATTTTTACTGTGATTACTAACAAGTGTGTAACTGTTAAGGCTTAGAAACTATCAATGTTCAACTCATAAATGCATTTTAACAGATATTAACCTGCCTTGAAAATCTAGCTCCTTCTTGTTGAAGAAACGCATTTCCCTGTGTTTGTAAACACTCTTTTACCTCTACTCCCCCTGACAAACTTTGCAGAAATATTCTGCTAGATTCCTGAACTTGTTTGTGAAACACGTTATTTGGTGTAGTGTCTTATTTAGTTCAGCTGTTCTGTGAAATAGGTAGATACAGCAACTATCACACTCTGTATTTGACCTTGTTTTTTTTTAAATTTAAAGCAAGCAGGAAATTATTTGAAGGGACCTAATACCCATTTTGGTTTTGTATATCATTCAGTAATGGGTTTTGAATGCTTATCAGACATTCTTTTATGCTGAAGTAGAATTTTATGGCAGATATCTTTATTTTACAGATGAGAACGTTGAAACTTAAATTTTCCTGAAAATATCAGGATACCAAAGCACTTAGCAGTCATCATTTCATAATTAAATGTAACCTCACCTCATCTTATTTTAGCCAGCTTAAGCAGTGAATAACACACGCTGGGAGAACTGTGAGTTGGAGCATTCTAATTATGGGCCAGAACAATAGATGTTGTTTCCCAATCTTTCTTCACAAAATTGTTCTCAGTAATTATTTTTTGTTGGGAGTTAATTCAGATGAGTTGTTTACTCACTCTGAGCTGTAGAATTTTTAATTACTAATTTTTTAAATTTACTCAAACTTTGTTTCATAAGCAGAAATATAAAGAGAAACCACCTGGTGGGGGGAAATGTCATCCCTTAGTCTTTTTATGAGTCTTCCTGGTTTGAAGAAGAAATATGGCTTTTCCTAAAGTGGTGTAGGGTGGAACTCATTCCTGCAATGCTGCTGCTGGTGTTATAATGTGCTGTAACCCTTTTCTTGTAGTACAAAATGGTTCGTTACATCAGAAGGACACAGTTCATGACAACGATTTTGAACCTTACCTTTCCGGGCAGTCAAATCAGGTTAGTGTATTTTTAACTTAGTTTTTTCTTTTTTCCTTAGGCATGCTGTTGGCACTCCATTCATAGGATTGTGTTGAGGGAGAAAATGCCTTAAATAGAAATGGAAAAAGAAATGACAGCATATTGTGTTACTTGGTGATACAACCAGCATTTGTGTTCCCAATGCTAATATTACTCTGCATCTCCAGATGGCCACAAGTGAAAATGAAGTTAATGCTCCAAGGAGTTGGAGCTGATTCCTCCTCCCCTTGCAGGTTACTGATGTGGCTGGACTGTGACAAACTGATATTACAGGTCTTTGATAGATGAGTTGCTTGTGGGAGTCTGAAAATTCTGCTTTTGGCCTCTCCTGATTTCTATTTTTTGTACAATCCTAGAAATTATTGTAGTTGAGATTTGGGTTGGATGCTCTCCAGGTAGCTTGTAGAGTTGTCCCATTTTTTAAACTTCAGCAAATGTTGTTCTTTCATATCCTCTGATATATCTTAAGAATTAAAGATGTGTTACTTAAGAGTGAGGTACTGTAATGTAAACTCTCATTATAATGCACATTAAATCAACATCCATGACTAAAATATGATTATAATTGAAAGTGTACTCTGAAGTAATTTTTTACTTCACATTCAAATCTTTAGAAGGAACAAAATGTGTAGAAACTGGAGAAGCAAAAAGTTTTCATTCACAAGTATGAAGCACTATTTCAGAGAGAAACACCAGAGGTACATGATGGGAGGGCTAAGTGTTACATTTTAAAAAGGAAATTTATAATTCAGCCTGAAGCTGTCAGATGCCAGTGGTAATATTGATGACATCACTGAGCTTGCTTGCAGCATAGACATGTTCTCCAGACTTAAAGTAATTTATTGGAAAGCATTTCTTCTTATGGAGTTAACATGCTGTGGAAGGTAGAAAAGCCTTTGTGGGGAAAAAAGGAAGTAAAATCCTAATTTTTAATGCAAAATTAATTATAAAAGAAAATGAGGTTTTCACCTCCCTCTGATTTTTTTAATTTGTGCTTCATCACATTTGTATGTAATTTTTAATTACTTAAAACCAAGCTGTGTTTTCTAAGGTGAAATGTACTGAACGTTCATATAGAAAAAATAGACCCATCTATTATAATTTAATGCTAGGAAATTTGTCTTTGCTGTCAACAAGCCCAATTATTAGGATTAAATAGAAAAATTGCTACGGCTGTTAGAATTTCCATAATTATAATAAAAGTTTTCTTTATGAAAGTGTAGCTCCATTGACCAATTTATTTATGCTGCAGTGAAAAATTGGCATGGCACAAGAAACAATTGTGTAGGTCCTCTTACAATTTTAAGTGGAAAGTGACAGTAGCATTAATTAGGACTGTTGAGATTTTTCACTGAAGACAACCATGTTGCTGAACAAAGCCTTATTATCCAGTTATCCAGTCAGATTTATTCAGCCCTTGAAAATTACTGTAAAGTACAGATGACTTAAAAAAAAATTTTGAAACCAACTGGATATTTAAAAAAAACTTAGGAAATTAAAGCCCCAGCTGACACAATAATATATTTGACATCAAAAATCAAATGTAGGTTACTAATGTTGTGTTAATGTCATCATTTAAAATTACTAATTAGTCTTTATAATGAGGAGGAGCATGCTATAAAATCAAATAAAATATGATTGCCTTCCATTTTTCTGTTAAAAACTGAGCTTGAGTGGTACCTTCTTTTCTTCACATAAAAGTTCTGGTGTTCAAGCAGAAGTAGTTAATGAAGAGCTATGACAGCTTTTCATTGTAAAGCACACTAAAAGTACTTTTAAGAGCAAGGGGAGCAGAGTCAAGTAGACCCTTCATATGAAAATTTACACTCAGCAAGAAAAGCATCCTCCTGTGAGTCATTCAGAACCAAGAGATTATTCCTTGGGAACAAGGAATCGCCAGCAAGTAGCATATTTTGGGCAAAAGGAGATTCTTTACTAATTAACAGAATGGTTGGGTTGGGCGGTTGTTTTTGTTTGGGTTTTTTTTTAATAAAAAGAATACAAAAGGGTGCAGAAAGGTCAAGGAGAAGTTTATGGAAATAAATGTTCTGATGCTGCAGGGAAGAACTTCTGTCAGGGTTTCTTTTACACACTCTGGCAGAAAGCCAGTCAAAATAGATTGAATGTTTGGTAAGAATGGCTGCTGAAACTTTCCTTTAATCTTGTTCGAATCCTTGTGGAGACTTTACAGGCTGTGGGAGATGACAGCTGCAGGAATTGTCTAAAATCCTTCAGCATAAATATTTCTGAGACAAAACACTTTATTTTCTGTAGGCTTACCCTTTTTGGTCTTACATTCTAAATTTGTAAAATATATGAGCATAAGTATCTCAGAACTACTTACATCTCCTCCCTTTCACCTGCATTTGTTTTTTAATTTTTTTCTTAAATTAATACTTTAAAATATAACACACAGCAATGTCAAAGTAAAGTATTTCAGAAAAATGGGGTTTTATGCTAAATATTGATTACTTTAGCTTGGGTGACTCAGAAAACTCAGTGTATTTTAGAGGATCATCTCATAGGAAGGTGATTTCTGTACCTCTTGTTAGGGATAGAATTTGTGTGTAAATAAAGGCAGCTTGAATAGTGGTGGAGATCATTTCTTTTGAATCAATGACATTGGATTTGGGCTGCTTATATCTCAGAAGTGTTTGCAGTGCTGTTTGGAAATCTGAGACATATTGTGGTATCATTCTGTGTATGAAACATGAGGATATTGAATTACTCTGGCTTTGGGGTGTCATGGAAAAGAGGTCATTGAAAAATGGGCAGTAAAAGTGATTCTGTATCAGTTGGATATTAATAGGCTTATCTTCAGTAAGGAGGGAATTTTACTTTTTTTTTTTGAGAAAGCTGAGAAATAATCAGATTTTTGGAAAAATTACTGAAGTTCTGGTGCAGTTTCACTAATTTTGTAGATATGTTTTTCTTTGCAAGTTTGAAATCCAGCAGTTTGAAAGAAGAGTTCCTTTTCTTAAAATAGTCTTTGTGAGTAAGGAAAGGCGAGCTGCTGTTTGACTCATTAACAGGAGATGTTGACCTTCCCACCCCCTCTCTGGTAATTACAGTTGGAGTGTCACTTTGGAAGGTCTCCAATATATGTGCTTCAAGTTGATTTGAAGAGGAGTAAAACCTACTTTGGAATATTCCTGGCTTTGTTGTTTTGCATTGTTGAATATGAGAATCATATGGAATAGTTCAAAGTCAGGTGCCAGCAGAAGTGTTAATGAGAGAAAAAGCTTCTTAGCTTGGTCTAAGAAACAGTTGAAGGGGAGGAAATTTCAGAGGGGATCTGCTGGTTTATAAATACTTGGTCTCTTATTTCATGAGTGGGAGAGATGTCCTGTTTGGAAGGACAGTCAGAAACACTCCTGCACACTTGTAACTTCACTACTGAGAGGGGGGGAACTTATGCAAAAGGCTGGATAGAGTCTTTTTCCAAGAGTTTGGATGGCCTGTGTCGTGGGCCATCTTGGCATGAACTCGCACCAGGCCCTCTAATTTCAGTTTGTATCTCTCACCTGTGGCAAACTCGGTGTGTGTGTCAGAAGTAGCCTGTGTATGTTCTACTGCTTGACATACATGTGCTTTTTTGTTGAAGACTGTTGGTCCCTCAAAATAACTCCATATTGAGGATTGTAATAGTATGTTACATGTGTTGTCATATTAAGGTGATTTATAGTCTAAAACTTCTTCCACAAAGCAGTCTAGAAATGCTAAATATCCTTAGTTCTGTGAGCTACAAACTGTAATTAGATATGTTCCTTGAAATAATTGGGGTTTGGGCTACTAAATAACCTTAGTAATGTAAATAAGATTACATGGTTTCAAAATCTCAAGTAGTAACCTCAATGTGAGCCCCTAGTCCTGGGGTGTTACAAATGCCCAGATACCTCGTTTTAGCCCTCAGTCCTTCTCGGAGTGTGAGCTAAGATCTGTCATTAGAAATTACATTACCTTGTCTCTAGTGTTCTTTTCTGTTTGGTGTTGTGCCTGTTTATTAAATGAAGGGTTTATTTATCTGGTGACTTTTTTTTCTCTTTAACAGAACAGTAGCTATCCATCAATGACTGATCCTTATCTGTCCAGTTATTATCCACCATCTATTGGGTTCCCCTATTCTCTCAGTGAAGCACCATGGTCTACAGGAGGAGATCCTCCTATCCCTTATCTCACCACCTATGGACAGCTCAGTAATGGGGATCATCATTTTATGCACGATGCCGTTTTTGGACAGCCTGGGGGTCTGGGAAATAATATCTATCAACACAGGTTTAACTTTTTCCCTGAAAATCCTGCCTTCTCAGCTTGGGGAACAAGCGGATCCCAAGGACAGCAGACTCAAAGCTCAGCATATGGGAGCAGTTACAGCTACCCACCCAGTTCCCTGGGGGGTACCATTGTGGATGGACAAACAGGATTTCATAATGATACATTAAATAAAGCTCCTGGAATGAACAGTATTGAACAGGGAATGGTTGGACTTAAGATTGGTGGAGATGTTACAACTTCTGCGGTGAAAACAGTAGGTTCTGTTGTTAACAGTGCCGGGATGACAGGTGCCCTCTCTGGGAATGGTGGATCTAATGTAAACTTGCCAGTATCTAAACCAACCTCCTGGGCTGCTATTGCCAGCAAGCCTGCAAAACCACAGCCTAAAATGAAAACAAAAACTGGACCTGTAATCGGAGGAGCGTTGCCTCCCCCGCCTATAAAGCATAATATGGACATAGGTACTTGGGACAATAAGGGTCCTGTGGCAAAAGTTCCTGCTCCCCAACAAATACCTTCTCCTCAGTCTGTTCCACAGCCACAGCAACCAATTGTTCAGCCTGTTTCAGTTCAGCCTCCTCCATTGACTCAGCCACAGTATCAGACCCCTCAGCAGCCACCCCAAAATCGCTGGGTAGCTCCTCGCAACAGAAATGCAGCTTTTGGCCAAAGTGGAGGAACTGGGAACGACACCAACTCAGCTGGCAGCACCCAGCCCAACCCCGTTCCGAGCGGTGAGTCCCATCCTGTCCTTGAAAAACTGAAAGCTGCTCACAGCTATAACCCTAAAGATTTCGAATGGAACCTTAAAAATGGACGTGTGTTCATAATAAAGAGCTATTCTGAGGATGATATTCATCGTTCCATTAAATATTCTATTTGGTGTAGTACGGAACATGGCAACAAACGCCTGGACAGTGCTTTTCGCTCCATGAACAGCAAGGGCCCGGTGTACTTGCTGTTCAGTGTCAATGGCAGTGGACACTTCTGTGGAGTAGCAGAGATGAAATCACCTGTGGACTATGGCACCAGTGCAGGTGTCTGGTCTCAGGACAAGTGGAAGGGGAAATTTGATGTCAAGTGGATCTTTGTGAAGGATGTGCCCAACAACCAACTGAGACACATCAGGCTGGAGAACAATGACAACAAACCCGTTACAAACTCCCGTGATACACAGGAGGTGCCCTTAGAAAAAGCAAAACAAGTGCTTAAAATTATTGCTACTTACAAGCACACGACCTCCATCTTTGATGACTTTTCTCATTATGAAAAGCGCCAGGAAGAGGAGGAGGTGGTGCGGAAGGTAAACTTACTAAAAAATTTATTTTATACAAAGATATGGGGAAAATGAAATGTGAAGGCTGCTATGGTGGAAAAATGTAAGTAGGAATTCAAAATGTTTTTAATACATCTTAGCTTGATGGTTTCTTGTGTGTTTAACAACACAAATCTGATGCGTATTTGTCTGTGAAAGTTTCACGAGTCAATGAGTTTCAAAGCAGAAAGCTAAGCAGTAATACAGGTAAAGGACTTTATGTCCACTTTATTGGAGTTTGATTTATTTTTTTATCTTAAAATGGTTAATATTAAATAGTTTCTGTTTCAGAATTGGGTTCTGCCAGTGATTGTCACTTAAGTTTTTTGCCTTAAATATGAGGTGTTTTAGCACTGTTTGACTTGAACTGGGCTATCAAAATTGATAGCTCTATTGGTGTTTGAAATTTGTACGTCACCTTTGAGAATAAGAAACCTGATTTTGTTTATTCAGTTTATCTCTCTGGAAAAGAAAGACTTGCATAATATTGCTGGAATAGTGCTAGAAAGAGTGGATTTATGCTGCTGAAGTCACATGTATTATTTGGATAAATAAAGGTTTTCAGTTCCCAGGTTTAATCTGTCTACTAATTTTTGAAGTTTTGAGTGAAGATATAGTGAGAGAGGTCTGGGCAGTAACTGGGAGAGTGTAGTAAAAATTCCCATACACTTTCATGGCTCTAAGTCTGTCACAAGGGATCTCTGTCCCTCTCCATCCCACAACCTCAGTTTCAAGAATGCCTTTCTCTAATTAGGCAGTCTAGAAGTAATAACCTGACAAAATAATAGGTGTCGGGATGCGTAGTTGCTCCTGAAGTAACACTTAAATTTGCTTGGTGTTGATAGTGTTTCCTAGACGGTTTTTGTGTAGTGTTGCAAATACAGCATTTGTTTGACAGGCTGGTTTAGTTTAGTGTAGCTCACACTTGTTTTAAGATGTTTTTAAAGCAAAGACTTAATGCATGTTCCTGCAGCTTAATTTTAAAATTGCCATTTTAAAATTTTTATTGCCATTTAAAAGTGTAGATAAAATTAGTTTAAACTGTCTTCATAGAATGTGCCATTAAATTATGTGAGAAAAGGAGTTCAATATCTTTAAAACTTCATGGCCGAGCTTTTCCTGGCCGTGATAGATGTGCCTAGCTGACCTCAGCACAGCAGGGAAGGACAGCTTAAAATTGGAAGTGTTTCTTCTGTACTCCCTGTGGGGTTCCACAAGGCAAAACCTAAAGGCCTTTACTTGAATGCTTTAATCCTTCAGTAGATAATTAGCAATTCAATATTTAATTCAACCTGTATCTTGGAAAGGTGTTCCCTTACGTAGGAGAGAATCTTGATGAAGTGAGGCAGCCTGGGTTCCTCTGTCCAGTGTTTATGGTGTACGGGGGTGTGATTGTTTTGGGTTTTTAATTGTGTCTCCCTGTGCTCTGGTGCCAAGGCTGGAGGGGAGAGCTGTGGGTGTTGAAGGAATGAGAGCACTGGGAAAGGGATACAGATCTACTCTTGGACTGATAACTCACTGGCCTGAGGAAGATCCCAATGGTGGCGCAAACACCAGAATTCCTGAACTCTGTAGGATCTCAGAGGGCTGGTGTTCGACTACTGAGCTGATCTCATTTTGGGTTGATTTAATAAACACAACTAATTCCCACTATCTGCTCAAAAATATTCTTACCCAAGTCACTGCTTTATTTATAACAATATCAGTTTTTCAAAACAATGCATTTTCCTTCCTCATTTAAAACAGGGGCTCTGGCTTGTATTATATATTCACAAAATAAACTATGAAGTCTAATTTAATACTTCTTAGATTCCTCTGAATAGCTTAGAAAATGGGACACCAAAGTATCCCGAGGAAGGTAATAGTGCCAGAGAGGTAAAGCAAAGCAGCAATGAAGGAATGAAAAATAAGATGCTGCCTGTCAGGTTGTGCTCTGTAACACTTGTCTGGAAAGTCACTATTTTTCCCCTTCATTGACAAAATGCATTTTAGAACTCCAGCTGATTACTAAAAGAGTTTGGGTTTTTATGGGATATACACACATTTTAAAGTTCTTATTGTTAAGAGGTTTGCGCTGTTAAAGTTCAAACCTTCCTGTTAACAAAGTTAATCTTCCTATGACAGTAATTTTGGAAGAATCTTGTAGTCAGTTAAACTATCTTGCGACCGAACTGACATTTTCAGATAGTTGTTTGTATATGTGCCATCCTAATTGGTTTTCAGATTGCTGGGTTTAACTCATTATACTCCTGTTTAGCTGTAAAATCGTTGAAATTTTGTGCTTCCATTTCACTGCTATTGTGATTACAAGAAGAAAATTCTTAAAAAGCTGTACAAGGAGAGCTTGAATTATACAATTTCGTTTACACACAAATATTTAGTAGAGAATAATAATGTAATCTGTGCAGGGCACACCACTGGCATTTCAGCTCTTTGGATGGTTCCAGTTTGTTGCTAACCAGCATTTCCATGGCTGCTGTGTGCAGAGCCAGCTCCAGTGTGTGCTGCTGAGTTTAACTGATGTAGGAGCCTCTGTGTCAGTGCCAGATCATCCACTGAGGCTTTGGCAGGTATCTAATGCTGGATGAAATTCATTCAAGTGCCAAAGATTCACCACTGTTGCAGCATTGCTGAAAGAAGGTATCCCTCCAGAACTGAGAGAGGATTTGGTCGTGCTGGGATAAGTCCAGCTTTTGATTTGCCCCACTGAAATACTTAAGCCCAGTCTGGTGACCCTGAACCTGGGAGGGGAGTAATAGAAGGGTATTGGGGTCTGGAATGAAACAGCAAAACAGTGAGTGGCAGGAATCCTCACCTGATCCTCATAGCCTTTTTCAGTCAGTTCCAGAGCTGCTACAGTGCCCGCAAAGAGCTACTTCTGTCATCAAAGCTCATGCTCTGAAAACTGTAGAAATGTTGTGACGTGTGAAAGAGCTTCTTTTAAAAGAAAATAGAGTATAATGTGGCATTAGTTATTAATATTCCCTAAGGCATGCCATCAGAACCTTAACAAAGTTGTCTTGCAAAGTTTAAAAGCTTGTAAAGACAATGAACTTGTTGCAGATCTTGGTACTTCACAGGTGACAGATGAGCTGTCAGCAGCTCGTGCTCCCAGATCTGCACCGAAGCAGATGGTCCCAGTTCCTGTCCTGGGCTGCTGTGCTGTCACCTCTGATCCGGGCAAGGCACTCAGCTCCTCCAAGGTCTGCACCTTGGTGTTGTGTTGGCAGAGCTGCACAGTCTCAGAAAGCTCCTGAATCACCAGGATTACCAGTTCTCCTTTAGGTGATTAAATACTAGAAAGTGTTGGCTGGTCCATGTTGGCACTTGGAAATACTCATTTTCTCCTAGCACTGTGTGATTCCTTTCAGTGATGAGCTTTCTGTGAACACACAGAACCTGAAAGAATGGAATATTGTCCTTCCTCCAAAGCTCCAGTTAAAAAACATATTTTAAGAGTAATACTGTGTTCCTGAGATAAAGAAAACATTTATATTTTTTGTGTCTGAAGATGAATGCTTTGATCCCACTGACTTTAACAAAGTTTAGTAGGAAAGTTGAAGCTACTTTAGCCTAAGGTGAAGAGAAAAGAAGTTTGACAGGGATGAGTGTCTCCAAGATGGAAATCTCTGCAAATTTTGTGGAAACCCATTTTCCCTGTGTCTGAAGAGCATACAGATTAGTGTCCTGAAGGAGAAGTGTGCAGCTGGAGCTCTCCTGTGAGATATCAAGAGTATTCCACTGGAGAAGAGAAACTGAAGGCTCCGGATCTTCAGAACCAGAATGAGCACAGTTTTGTTAGTTGCTTACAAAACTGTTTGTTCTTGCTTGCAGTAGTGCTAAGTAGCAGTAAGGAAGAGAATTTGAGAGTTAGAGCTTCTAAAAAGCAGCCATGCTCGAGAGCACGAAGAGTTGCTGCATCAGTTTATGTGGTTTCAGACATTTGTGAAGAGGAAGACTCAGATTAGGCCCCAAGAGAGAAAGCAAAAAGCAAGGTAGGAAGAACTGCTTGGGAACTTGCTCAGTAAAGAGCACTTATTAATGAGTTACAGAGTCTGAGCTGAGTTTCTGACTGCCGTGAGCGCTTCAGGTGGAGGTCTCAGGCGCTAGCCTGCCTCTGGTTATGTGGGGCTCGTCCATGAGAATACAACCTTCCATTTCTAAAGAAAATGGAATTAGAAAGGTCAGTGGATGACTACACAGAAAACTACAAATAAGTTACATGAGGTGGCAGTGGGACAGAATCAGCTCATGAACATGGTAGGGCAGTAAAGGGGATGTGCCACCTTGGAAAGGGAAGTTGGAAATAGAATGAAACAATTACTTTTTTTGAAAGCCTGAAATTGGAGTTGATATGGTTCAGTTCTAGATACATCCTAACCACCTTTTGTTTGAAATGTCAGGCAGACATAAGCTCTTTTTGTCAAGAACAACACTTAGTGTTCTGACACTCTGCCATTAAGAAATGGCTTTCACTGACAATTTGTCATAGTCAAAAGACAGGAGGAATATAGATTTTTATAATAAATTCTACCGCTTCAGACAGCCTGTTTTGTTGATTTGGTAAAACGACTTTGCTGTCTCTTACTTCTGTCTTAAATCATAGATGAGAATTAATTCTGTACTTTATTGACTTAATTTTATTATGAAAATTGAAACATTAATATTCTGCCTGGAGGCAGAAATCAATATATTCAGTTTTTAAAAATATATTTTCTGATTTTTATGCTGTGACCAGCTGAAGCAACAAGTGCAGTCTGTTAACATTTATAATGGTTGGTATATTTGCAAATCAGCTTTACATTACAGCAGAAGCAATTCTGAGATGAACTTCATACAGAATGAGTCCGCAAAACAGACTCTGAAGCTGTTATTTCAGGAGTTGGCTTTGGTTGTGCTTGGGCTAGTTCAGTTTCCTTGCTTGGAGTAGGATTTGGTGCCATATTGATGCATTTAAGTACAGAGTCGAGTGTTTCCATGCCAGTTCTGCACTGTAAACAGCAAAAATGGGAAGGCTGAGCCCTTTCTGTTCAGTGTGCAGTGCTGCCTTAGCTGGAGAATGCACAGGCCTGAGGACACGGCAGCCTGGTTTTGTCCTGCTGTTGGTTGATGCACGTTCTGCACTGGTGGGGCTCCTGAGAGCCTGAGTGNAGGGTCACTGATGCCAAGCTCACCTGCAGGCAGCCCCAGGGCTGTATCCTTTGGGTGACCTTTATCTGGTTTCAGCATTTGTGATTAGCAGAAACTTCTGAAAAAGCCTCAGAGACCCTCCCAGCTGCCGTGCTGGAGCACTTTGGGACACCCTTGGGTTGTTCAGTCCAGCTGTGATGGGTTTTATCAGACTTATGTAGAAGCACAAAACTTTACCCAATTTTTTTTTCCCCCTTACCCCCAAATATTTCCCAGTGCTTCTCATAATAGTTGAACAGAGAAGAATTAGAGACAGAATTTCTCAGCGGCTCAAATCGCTGCTTTTACTGAATGTGGCTAAACTCCAAAGTCATTTGAGTGCTTCAAAATTAGACCAGTTCTGTGGAGTTCACTAATCTGCCATCTGCTTTCTGCTCGTGTATTGGTTGTGCTACTACTGCAGTAGCTAAAATAGTCCAGAAAGTAGAATATTGCAGATCCTGTTTCTCTGTAGGAGTGTTGATATTTCATACCTTCCTCTCTCTGTGACCTTCAGCTGCTGTTGGTTTGAAGTGACTGCAGGTATTCATCCAGGTGTTCCACTTGAGGCTGCACTTAAAAACATTAAGTTATCAGGTCCTTGGGTTTGTTGGGTATGAACAGTATATTTATAAAATGTAGCAGCATTGTTTTAAGTGTATAATTATCTGGGATCACATTAGTGCTGTTAGACTACTAAAAACTTTGCTTGTTCCTTTGACTAAAATCTTAACTTTTTTCTCTTTGCAGGAACGTCAGAATCGAAACAAACAATAAGAATAAACATATACAGTTTGATATATATACTAGAACTGATATTAAATTCGACTATGAGAACAAAATTAAGTATAACTGGTGCTGTATCCTGGCATCAGGACAAACTAAAGCTTTCAGCTCCAATGTATCTTCTCGTGCAGGGGAAATTAAGTTGTTGCATCTTTAAGTACATTGTAGTTTATTTTTGCCCAAGTGGATCTGCATTAATTTGTATCTTTTTTCTATGTAAAATTCTGTAGAAATCATTAATAAAGGTGTGTCTGTTTTTATTTTTTTAAGTTGGTAAACAGTTATATTAACCTAATTTGGACCTATACATGAGCATACTAAAGTGTCAGTGCTTCCCAAAGACTTTATTTTGGCACGAATTATGTTCCTAGCCAGATATAGAGATTATGGAGAATACATGACAAATCTTCCTTTATCCTTCTCCCAACCCCCTTTTCTTCATGGCAGAAGTAAGAAACCATCCATTGATTTTTTTTGTCATATTAAAAAACCTCCTAAGATACTGCACTTCAGAATTTTGAAATTAAAAAAAACCCTAAATTTCTGATCACTTTGTGCAGCTGCTCTGCCTCTTTATTTATCTGTACAATTACTCTTTTAAAACTGCTGATGCGCCATGTTGGTCTGTCTAGTAGAAAATCAAATTGTCAGTGGAATTGTTTCTCTGGAAAATATTTCCCTTTCACATTCTGTTAACCAGTGCTTCAGTGTGCATCTGTTATTCCATATCCTGCCGAGGGTGAGCGAGACGCTTTCTCTCAGCCATAATTCTGCTTTACGGTTTTTGTAGCTTAATTAAATAATAATGTGATGCTATCGACATTGCAGGGGTTTTAAACAATGTGTTTAAACCTGTTTCAGCTTTCAGGTGTTATTAGTTAATTGCAGATCATTTTTAATCCTTCCCTTCATTACTCTCTCCCAACCCCCCAAATCCTTATGCCATTTAAAGTTTTTATACCAATAATGCTGAGCTTTAACGTAGGAACTAATAGTACGGATAATATGATGGGTTATGCCTCAGATGTTTAAAATTGACAGTGTGTATGTCTAATTTTTTTTTCTGTTGGATGAGTAAAAAAACCTGTTTTAAGAAATCGAATTTGCTGTCATGTTTTTGTGGAGTGAGGGGACCGTCGGAGAACCTGTCACCAACTGGAGTTCCAGTTAAGCATGGAAATGGTGCTCATGTCCGCTGCTCTAGCACACTGAATCTGCACGTGTTTATTGTAGAGGATCTTTTACTATATTAGAAAGCAAGTATCTTCTGAATACTATTTACTCCAAAAGGACCTCCAATTTAAATAAAGTTTAATCTGTATCATTTAGACTTGTATTTAGAACGTATAACTCTGTCTCTGGACTGTTACTGCCTGTAAGGAGTAATGGACAGCATCAGATTAACTTTTTCCTCTAGGAGAATACAAGCCTTAATAAACAATACATATTTAGCAAGCTTGATGTCATTTTCATTTTTTCCCTACCTTCAGTTGTCTTCCTGTGTTCCAGTCACCCTTTATGCTGACTGATCAGTTCAGTCTAACTTGGGAAGTGGTTGGATTGAATAACTCAGATGCTTGCTCTCAGCACACCTGAAGGGCGCAGAAGGGTTTCACAGGACTCTGCAGAGGACATTTAAGCTGCTGTGACTATTCCCATTCCTCAGAGGACCTGTGTCCACGTGCGGTGGCTGTCACTGGTGCTTCCCGCTCTCCTGGTACAGTAGAGAAGCTGAAGAGAGGCCCTGGCACTGGTGCTGTGTCCTTCAGGAGGCAGCAGCACAGCACTGGTCTCCAGGGTGGGAAAAGAACTTCCCAAATCCACTAAAGGTCTGACCAGTTTCACTTGGCTGTTTCCCAGCTCTAACTGTAGTAATTTGCCTTGATATCTTTTTTTAACTGACTGAAGCAATTCTGCGTTTTATAAACATGTTGCCATCCAATAAAAGCCCCTGCTGTTAGTTTCAGTTGTTACATCAGAACACTTCCAGTGGTGATTCTAGAGCCAAAAAGAACTCTACTCCATCTGGACCCTCAAGAGGAAAGTTAGTTGCACAACTTTAGTACTTTTTTTTTAGTTCCAAACCATCTCTGCTGTGATATAAATTTCAGGTAAATATTTTCTGAAAAAAGTAAGCACAAAAATTTTAAAAAAGTAATTGAGAGCCTTCAGCTGAAACTGGTTTGACTATATTAAAGTGATGTGATGTTTCAGCTGTCTGGCTTTGTGGGCAACAGAAAACAGCTTCAGCCTGAAGAGATTTCTTACTGATACTGCAGAATTGTACAGCCCTATCAGAGAGGTGGGAGAAGGTTTAAGAGTGGGTGAAATAATCCTGCTCATCACAACCACGCTGGGTGCTCGGGTAGCTGCAGTGCTGGCTGCTGGTCCTCCTGAGTTTCAATCCCCTGCCGCTGCAATTCCAAGGGATGACTCACTATTTGTGTTTCACAGAGTTCACATTTCACTGTGAGGGGGAAGAAACATTCTTCCAGTGTCTCTTGAAGAATAACTTCATGTCACAAGTCTTGATTATTCTTTATTTAGTCCAAGTAATAGTTCTAAAGGAATGTTCCTGTGTACTTTTGGAATTGGTGCTTAAACTCACTCCTTAAATGTTGCTTTTGCTTGATGTTTCTGGAGTTTGGCTGTGACAGTAACGCTGCTGCCTTTCACTTTTAAGCCAAATGGAGCTGGTAGCACCAAATACTGATTAAAAGTTAAAAGAAATTATTTCTCTGGTGCAGTTACTGGCTGGTGATGGCAGCACACTACACTGCTCTGAAGATGTGATTATGCATCATGAGAGGAAAAAACCTATTTGTTTGCGGGCAGTCACACCAAAAGTAATAGAACTGAATAATTAAATCTTCGTGGAGATTATGTTTGTTGCTGGGAGTGAGTTGAGTTTGTGGAGTAAATGATGAGGTTAAACCTACACTGAGATGTGAGGGCAGAAAGAAGCGGACAGAAATTCAAGATTACTTCTCTTCCAGAAAACATTGTGCTCATAAGGCCAGACTGATTTTTTTACCTCTCATTTTCGGGAGATGGAAATAGGGGGTGTAAAATTTAAAATTCTACTTTTTTTTTTTTCCAGCCTTTACAGTACTGTTTATATTCAAGGATGTGAGATGATGTGTTTATATTCAAAGATGTTTCTTCACGAAATACTTGATACTTCTTTGGAGAACTTAAGGGTATTTATGAGTTTACTCAAAGGGTATTAGTGAGATCTCAGTAAAAACCCCAGTATTTATTTCTAAGCATTAGACTCACCACAGTGCAGTACAGAGCAGGGGTAAGTGGTTTGCTTTTCCTCTTTAATAATGAGGGGTTTTATTTGGCCAGAGGAGATGGAAATTCCAGTAAATGTGGCCATAAAAAAACTTGTAGGCAGAGATAGTCCAAAACTATCAAAAGAAAACTAACTGGTGTAATGTACTGCCCTTTTCTGGTTTCTGCACCTACTGAGAAAAGTAGCTGAGAGGGGTAAGGGAAGTTTAGTTAAAACAGAAAAATGCAGAGCGAAGGACAAACATCTGATGGAGGGAAGTGTGTTTTGATGTAATGCTCCTTTTCCTGGTCTCTCAGCTACTTTGAATTCTTTATGTTGAACAATCTGTTTCCCTTAGAAGAAGCTCTGGCTCTTGCTGACGACGGTGCTCAGCATCTGCTCATTTCAGGAGAAAGCTGTTCGCTATTTTTGGGAAAGTGCAGGTTTTTAATTGAAATTGTGATCCTGCCCAAGAACAGAGCGAGTGTAGCGGTGGCTGGGGCTGTGATCACTGCCTTGGCTGTAGCCTGCCTTGTCCACAGCTCCTTTGAGAAGGAACAGCTCTTGTTCAGCCTATTTTTAGAATTAAGGGAGTTGAGTCAGAATGTTGAAATGACTTAATTGGGGTGTGACTTGGCAGAGGGAGATTTTGGATTTCACAAGAAACATGGTTCAGCCCCACAGACTGTTCCATAGCTGACATCATTCCCACAGTGCGACTTCCCAGTTCACATCTCTTGGTGCTTTGACCTAATGTGAGGGTGAAGGGAATTGCCTTGGGTATGAATGTTAGCAATTCCACAGCTGTCCTGTCTTCAGAAAGCTTTTGTTGATTAAAAAAATCTTTCAAATTGCCTCTTGCAGACACAGTGCTGCATTGCACGTGCGGTGCGATGGCAGCCGGTGATTTCTCATTTCCCTGCCAGAGCATAAGCGGGGCAGGGCTTTAGCAATCCCAAGAACAGCTTTTGTTCCCTGGTACAATATGGGATTAATTTCCTCGTTTTATGTAGGACCATTATTTCAGGGCACCTTTGTAGTCCCTTGGGAAATGCTACACAGAAGAGTGCTGACTTGACTTGTGTCTCCTCGCTTCGCTTCCTGTAGCATCCCTGATCTCCCTTTTGTTCACGTTCTGAGGTGAGTTTCTGCCAGCACGGGCAAGACCTTGGAGATGTGCTTTCTTCAGCATGCAGGACTTTATGGAACTGGCATCAACACTGTCTTTTACCGAATCTCCTTCAATTTGGAGAGCGTAGGAGGTTTTATGCCATCTGTCTGTTTATAAGTTATTCAAGAAATTATTTTTACCTGGGATGTTACCATGACAACAGACAGACAGTAAAGTCTTCACCAAATGCATTTCTAATGTCCAACTGCTGCTAAATCAGTAGGATCTGGTGTTTTGCTGCGGTTTCAATAATGAAGACAGTGGGAAAGAGGTGTAAATACTTGTTTTACCAAATATACATTCTCCAGGTATTTTTAGATTATTAATGCAGTGCCTTGGGCAGTAATACATATTGCAAGCAACCTCCTTAAATATTTTTCCCCCTTACCATCTGGGTGTGAGAATAGAAATAAATTTTATCAGTAAAGGATACATTGATTTATATAGATATTATTAAGGAGCTTTTTTCATTATTTATATGTACTTTGATTTCTGTGCTCTCTTCTGTGGGTCTGCAAATTGTAACGTGAGCAATTTGATTACTGATAATGTCTAAGTCTCTATGATAGCTCAGCATCTCCCTGGAAGTTGAGATCTGCAAACCCTCCTGAGTTTGAAACCAGTGATATAGTAGGAACTGTTCCTCCTGCTGCTGCTCTCTTGTGATGGCACATTTCAGCTGAAAGCACTTGATAGCAGAGAAATAGAGTGTTCAGGTTCTAGCAGCTGAAGGCACTTTGCTGAAATAGTTTTAGCCAGTTCTGATGAAACTTTGGGGAGGTGGGAGCCATCAGGCTGAGAAGGAGCAAATCAGGTCATTGTCTGCACCTGGAGGGAGAGTCACTTTCTGATTCAAGACTGCACATGGCCTGTGGTGCACCCAGATTTACCAAATTTGGAGTTAAACTTACTGGTGGAGTGGCTTCTTCATCACTTTTGTGGAAAATCAGCCCATTCAGGAAATGATGGATTTTGGAAGGTCTGGGGATTTATGGAGTCTCTTTGGCTTTCTTAATCCATTGGTGTGTATGAAAATCCTTTTCTAATATAAATCTGTCCATACAAATTTGTAAAATATTGACAGTATACATTTATGTGAGTGCAAATAGTTTGATTTTTAGGGGGAAGAACTCCTCAGAGGTCTGCAAAAAGCTCCTGCTTGTAACATCAGAAACTGTCAGCAGAGGCTTGTGGTCACTTGTAAGAAAGCTGATTATCCAGAGCACCTGAAAACACTTTGGTGGAAGGACAGGGTGCTTTGATGTTTTGGCCTATATTTAATAAATAAATCGGTGACATTTGTTACCTGGCATGAAAATTCACATTTGTTAAGTGCAGCTATCTGTAAACTTTCCAGACCTCTGCTCCAATCTTGAACTCATGCTAAGCCTCTGTGAAAGGTGCTCTGAGACACACGAAAGCCGAGATCCTTCCCAGCTCTGCTGCTCAGGACTGGGGTAGGACAAAGCCTGGAAGGTGAGTGCAGGGTAGGACTGATAATCAACTGTGCTGTTCCAGAGGATTTTTGAACTATTTGTTTAAAGAGTGCATGTTTAATCCTTAGAGGAGCTATTTTCTACTTTCCCACAGGTGCTCTAAGGTAGAACAGGGACCAGGGTCGGAGCCAAAAAGGCTGAGCACAGAGGCTGCTCTGGAGGTGTCAGGAAGGAGCAGTTACTGGTAAGGACCCCGTTTCTGGGACAGTATCAAATTCTGAGGTACCAAAGCAGGTTTTATTTCTTAAGTCACTGGCAAGTTGTTGAGATTCTTCCCGTATTTTATCCTTTTCAATCCTCACTCTGTGTCACTTCGAGATCTCCCTTTGAATCAAAATACTCAGCTGTAATGTACTGAAATTGAACTGTTGGCAGCAGCTGGATGGTCAGACACTTAATCATACCAAATTCAGCGTTGTTATGCCCTGGGTCTTTTATGTAGTACCTGCTTAACTGAGCTAGTTTATTTCACAATGTTCAAGGATTTATGCTTTTTTTCACTAATGCTATATCAGCCACCAAAAATTTGGAACAAAAGAACCAATTAAGGAGGTGTAGCTGCGTGTTGTATCACTGGTGTGCAGCATTTCAAAAATGAGAACAGGGGATACTGCTCTGTGTCCTCCAGTTTTATATATCTGACCTCTGTAAAAACGGAAATTACAACTACAACATTGTAACTGCTGTAATTCCTTGTTTGCTCTGACAAGGAACAAGAATTCCTAGTTTTAACCTGTTAGTCTTTTAAAGAACAATCTTTCAGTGTGCCTTGGCCAAATGCTTGATTTGCAGAACTTGACAGCTAGTTCATTCACTCAGCAGCAGCATCAAGGTTGGAGGCATGGTGGGGTTTTCTGGTCCAAAAGCTTTGTCTTTCTAAAAATGCCACTTCAGGATGAGGGGGTCGTGGTCAGTGAGCTGGGAGAAGAAATTAGGAGCAATTTCTATCAACTGGGAGCAAAGACAACTCCAAAAGATTTCCTGATGCTGAGCAAAGAGCAGCACTAATGAGCCCCCATGGGAAATGTAATCTCCCCGTAGTGAGTAAAATAGTAGGTGGGGAAGAGGAGTAATTTTATGAGCCAGGTATAATTTCAGATTTTTTTCCTGAACTTACTGACCTTGCTGAGGATGGGAAAACACAGCAAGTTGCTAATTCGGTTATTTCAAAGAACATGATAGTGGAAGATGGAAAGGAGGGTGTTAATAAAAGAGCAGCAGACAGAGTGATCTTTAGACAGATTTTTAAAAATTACTAATCTATTTGAGTTTATTTTAAATAATAAATACCAGCAAGGATGTGAACCTGCAGGATCACAAATTGCACACAGGTTCCTCCTGTTAAATTCCAAAAGCCTCCTGGTGACATGGGGGCGGGTTGTGAGACACAGCCATCCTCAGAAACATATTCAAAATCGTCATCTGCTCTGGGGACTGTGACCTGTGTCGGGACTCCAAAGAGCACCCAGGCCCTTTCCCTCTCACCTCCTCCTGACGGGCTGATGCTCCACAAGGTGAGTGGCCCACTGAGGTGCTGAAGAGGGTGAGTAAAAACATCCCAGGCACTTGTGAAGCTGTGCTTTTGTGCTTTTCAGTCGGTGAACAGATGCAGTTTTTCGCTCAGAAATACTCGGAGCGTGGAGGTCATTAGCAGTCCAAAGCCTGTTCTTCAAGTGGAGCCTGAGAGAGCCCTGCTCGGTGCTGCAGGGGGAGCAGGAAGGCACAGAGGGGGCCAGGGAAGAGAAACCTGACCAGGGGGAAGGTGGCAAATGTGAAAGCAACCCTGAGATTTTTGTTCTTATTTGTTTTTTAAAGTGTGAGGGCGTGGCTATGTTAAAGGAAAAGATGGGGTTGGGGTGGTGCACAGGATGTGCTGTCACCAGCTTCCCCAGCACACCTGCAGTGAGAAGCACACAGGGGCTTTCCGGAGAGGCTTGTGGCTGCTGCAGCATCCCTCAGCTGTTGCTCACAGAGCGATAAAGGTGGTGTTTGAATTATTCCCGGGAGCCCAGCTGTGCCATTAGTCAGCCTGGTGAGGTTTGTCCAGAGGCACAAAGCATCTCTAGCCTGGCGACTGCAGCGAACGTTCAGTGTGTTTGAAAGATTAGTTACAGGAGCCACCACATCACAGAGGAGAGGAGGTTTATAGGCAGTACCTCTCTGACACCTCTGCCCACAGGAAATCTTGTACAAACCCAGGCTCAGAGTCCTGGACAGTTAAAATGGATTTTCTTTGTGATCTAATGCCATCATTTCCAATGCAGTTACTTGTGCAGCTTTCTCAGACTTCATTCTCAAGGCACTTTTCCTCCTCAGTAGAATAAGAGTGTTCTGCATGTAATAAGCCATTCACTTCTCAAATAAATCACACTCTGGAATAAACACTGGGGTTTTTCTGCTGTATAAGAGCTTCATGTATATCAGTGTGTATATTACATTTATGTACTCACATACATGCATTTTCTTTCAAGAGGAGACATGAACGGATAAATCGTGATGGCTTTTTCTTCACACAAATGGGAAGGTGGTAGCTATCACTGTGTCTGAGCTGAAGGGAATTGGCACAGCCCCAGATGCTGCTGATTCCCACTAGCTGGCAATCTCACTGTGCTTTTTATAAGAATGCATTAAAGGTATTAATGATGCTAACAAAGAGGAAAGTGGGATGACTAACAATGAAATGAAATAGCAGAGGAGGGAGGAGGTCTGGAAGGCTCAGAGACTGTTCTCAGAGATGCAAACCAGGGAAAGCAACCCCTTTTTCACAGCTTTTGTCAGACAGTTGGTCTGGTGTGATGCCTGCCCAGTTGCCCATGCTGTAAAAGCACATCCCACACTGGGTGGCTCCAGCTCAACAAAGGGATTCTGCAAGGATGGGTTCTCCTTCCTGCAAGAACTTGCCAATAAATAAAAAAGCAACGGGTTTGGGATGCTCTGCAGTTCTTTTACAGTGTAAAAGTGCTGGTAAGATAAGGATTTTATTCAGGGTTTTCTTTTCTCTAGTAGCAACACTGGCTTACAGCACGGGCTCTCTGTCCCAGAGCACTGCTCCCCTCCTCATTGCAATGCTGTCCATACTTCGTTTTTTAATTGAACTCTCACTATAAAACCCCAAATACCTTAGTTCAGTGACTGGATCTACACCCCAGGCTGCACAGTTAGCACAGCTAGTGGAGAGTAAAGGATCAGCATTAGCAGAGCTGGAGGAAATGTAATAGCAAATTTTGTGCCAAGAAGGCAACTGCAGGGATGCTGATCATCTCCGTGGTGTTAATTTGGTGTTGCTGCTGTAGTTAACAGCGTTGCCATTTCGGTGGCCATCAGCAGAGTTCAGATGAGCCAAAGAGAGCTAGGCAGGGCGTTGGCTCTTTCCATAGGTCTGACTGCATATTTAGGATGTCTTTGAGTTGGTGTAAAGGGATAGATAGATATGGATCACTCTGAGGTCATGTGATAGAGCGGGTAAATTGTTCCCAGAGTTCTTAAGGCCTGTTGAACTGAGAAATAAATTCATGTGGAAATCACCAGGTTTGTGGTAAATCATGAGTGTGGTGACCTCTCAGAGTGCTTTGTATCCCCCTCTGGCAAACAGATTCCTTGAGCTCTGTGTGCTCTGCTGCTCTCAGGTCAGGCTGGGTTTCTGTTCCCTGTGGGATGAGTGCTCCAGGAGCCAACAATATTTTACCCTTTGTTTTCTTTTCCTGAGCTTATGCCATGCTCAGGTCTGAATTCCAGATGTGACTCCCACAAGGTGGGAACCCCTCAGGCTGGGGTCTTTGCAGGGATGTAGCTCGAGCTGAGAATCAGCCTGGCTTGTGAGTACTACGACCAAGTACTGAATTCAAGGACTAGAGCAAAAAACTCATCTTAGCTCCAGTCTTAGTCATGTTGGAGTATTTGCTTATGTCCCTGCTCCCAGTCCTGGGAATTGAGATGGTTTTGGGTGCCATTCACTTGGAATTCGTTTTCATGTGTGTCAGATTATTGCATTGCAAGCCTCTCACCAAAGCTAAAGGGTACAAAATGAGGCCTTTCTGTTCCTCACCTGCCATTCCCATTTCTCTGCAGATCTGCAGAATGCAGGGAAGGATATGGGGAATGTAACTCCCAGCTGGCACTATAGCTCATGCTCAGCCTTTCAAGTATAGGATGTTACTGCAACTCTTCCATCCCCACATTGATGGGGCCTGTGTGTGCTGCTGGCACAGTTTGTTCTGAAAGAAGTTCCTGATTTTGTTAAAAAAAAACCCCAAAACAAAGAGAAAACAAAGAAACAAAAAACCCCAACAACAAAAAACCCACCAAAGAAAGAAAACTAAACAAACAAAAAACTCAAACCAACAAACCAAACACTGTTGGAGCAGAAAAAAAAAGATGGGCAAAATATAAAAAGCAACATTCCAGCACCCCTGTTAAAAAAAAAACAAAAAAAAACAACAAAACAAACACCAGGAGGGAATTGTTTATTTGGGGTATGAGGGATCATGGAATATGATGTTCAGCACTGAAATGCAGCCCCCTGCCCTAGGAAGCCCTGTCCTCCCTCACTGCCTTTTGTTCTGCTCCAGACAAGCTGGCTGCACTGCTGCATCCCTGGAATCATTTCCTTCTGACGCAGAAGGCTCCCATTAATACCTTCCTGCTTGCACCTTTGTTTCTGGGCAATTTCCAGAGCATTAAGCCACAGCACATCCACTTATTCTGGGACTCCCCATCTCAGTCATTAGCTGCTTTTGCAAAGCCCTGTCCACTGCACGCTGCAAACCTAATTGTGCTGTGCTGTTCCCTCCCCTTTGGCTGCTGCAGCAGTTCCAGCCTCAAAGAGCTCCACCAGATTAACCACAACTGTTCCTTGCTGAAATCGCCTTGGTTCCTGTTACTCAAGCTGTGCTTTTGCATTTGATCTTTTAAATGCTTTGTAATGCTTACCCCACCTTTACGTGAAGCTAATTGGGATGTAACTTCCTACAGCACTTCCAGATCTTTTCCTGTAATGATGCCAAAAGCTTTTCTGTCTCGGGGGCCTGCACCTGAGTTCAGCTGTGGAATGACAGGTTTCCAGTGGTAAGGCTTTCCATCAGGATTTGACAGTGTAGATGTCTGACTTTGTCTGGCTGTCGGCTGCACTGGGAAAAGGGGGAGCCTTGGGTGGGAAGGGTTTTTGCTGCCAGCAGAGTTTAGAGCAGAAAACTGCCAGGCAGCCCAGGAAAACAGCCCCCATGTCCTCCTGCTTCCACTGGCCAGTTTGCAGTGCTGCTTTGCTCCATCCCACCTCCCTTCTCCCTGCTTTAATTTATTTGCAGGCACTTGGGTGTCAGCTCCTCATGCCTTATGCTCCAAGCCTCCAACCTGGCTGCCCCTGGATCTGGCATCCTTGTGCCTTGGCACCAACACTGCACATCCTCTCCTGCTGCAGGACCCCATGGGATGGCTTTTATGAGGGTGCCGCCCTACAAATAACCCCTCTAAAATGGAAATTGCCCATTTCCAAGCGTGTGATACAAGTCCTCTCTCTGGGAGCTGACGTACAAGCTCCTGACAAATTATCTCATGTGCACATACCACCTCCTCCTCTCCCTTGCTTCTGCCTTTTTTCTTCTTTTTTTCTTTTTTTTTTTTTTTCCCATCTGAAATCGCAGGTCTCGACACATTATGTTAGGTGATTGCTGTAGGGCTCA
>VYZQ01037314.1:0-15235 GCA_013400655.1 Mystacornis crossleyi
GCTCCATCAGTGGCACGTGTTCCTGGGCTGCTGCACTTGGGTGACAACACATGAAGGCAAAGTCATCTCCTCTGCCGGAATGTGCCCGCAGCAACTACCACAGCTGCTCTGGGCCCCACATGTGTTTACTCCTATGCAAGCTTTGTACAGAAGCCTAAAGCTTCCTCTTTGGTGGCTGCCTGTGGCTGGCAGTGCTGCAGCTTTGTGTTGTGTGCACTATGGGCTAGAAGAAAAAGTGGTGTCTAATAAGTACAGATCCAAGGTCTGGCCTACAGCAGAGTGATGGGGGCTTGGACTCTGCAGGCTCTGGCAGTGACAGGGCAGACTGGGGCAGGGATGGTGTGAGTCAATGGTTCATAGCCTCCCATGCATGGGTGGGGACAGGGGAAGCAGCACTCTTGGAGTGGTCCAGGGAGAACCTGCAGGAAGGCTGATGGTGATGGATGAGCCAGAGCACAGCTGGGGCTTCAGATTCTCTCTCATCTGTGCAGGAGGTGGGAGTAGCAGTGTGGTGCTGTTGCAATGGCACTGCTTTAAGAATAAACTAAGCCTCAGTCTTCCTTATCCATGTGAATGCGGAAGGCACCCAGTGTCAGGCTTCTCATTTGTTCCCTAGAACAAATGAAGTTTCATGAATCCTGCTGGCTGCAATGAAGGTATGTCCGTAAAGAGAGATAAAAATAGACCTCTGCTTTAATTTGAGGAATTTAAGTCTTTCTCTAGTGGCAAAAGCCCCCACTCCCCCCCAGGTGAACGTGCTATCAAATATGAGTGTGTTCAGGCAGGGCTACACAGACCATTTGGGTGGTGGGTTGGTGGGGGAGAGGCTACCTCCCCGCTCCTGGGGCAAAGGGGCAGTGTGGGGAGCACACCAGAGCTCGGGTGTGGGCTGCTTTCCTGAGCCCCTGTCTGGATGTCAGCTCGAAGACCATCCGCTCCCTGCAATATTTACAAATATATCTGCCTCTGAAATCTGCCCAAGTTTATCAATGAGACAGGAATAACATTACAGAGCTGTGCACACACATGTTATACATTCCCCCAGCAGTAATTCCTTCCTCCAGTTATGCTATGTATTTAGTGCATTCCTCCAGTACGATAATCATCAACACGCCCTTAAAAAAAAAAAAAAAAAAAAAGGNNAAAAAAAAAAGGCCAACAAGATCAAAACAAAACATAGAAGCTGGCCAGATAGTGGGAAGAGAGTGCTGCAGCCCCTGAGACTGGGACTTCATCGTCCTGGCAGCCTCTGGCATCTCGGAGGACAGTGGAGCCGCTGCCTATACTGAGAGCAGCAGTGCTGTGGTGAGGGGGTGACAGAAGCCAGCCCCACTCACTGCCTGCGGGGCAAACGGAGGGGCTGGCAGGGGCAGAGGGGAAAGGAAGGCTAAAACATAACAGAAGTAATAGAAAGCAGCTTGAAAATCTTTGCTCTATTTATGTATGGACCCACAGAGGCGGAGGGAAGCTGTGTGGTATATTCAGCTGTTGTTCGCTGCCGCCCCTGTGCCGAGGGTGAGGGAGCTGCCATGAGACCTCAGCCAGGCCCGTGGGCCAGCTCTGAGTCCCCTGAGTCAGGGGTGTGCTGTTCTTTCCCAAGGCAGATGCTTTGTTCTTGTGCTCAAAACCTGCTTTCCCACAGACTGCACGTGAAGCAGTAAGTGGTGCAAAGCTGTTAGCTGTGTCATAGGGTTTTGTTTGTATTTAAAATTGATTTGAGGGCTCTGTATCTGCTGATGTTCAGCTAATAACGAAATGTTCTTGGGTTTTCTGTGGCCAGACTCTTCCCTTTACCTTGTCCTCAACACAAAGCTGCTTCTCAAGCTGGCCCTAGCACAAAGCAATGGCTGTTCCTTTCCTTTCATTCCACTTGCTTGGGCACAAGCACCCTATGGCTGCTAACTGCTCTCGAGCCAGCAAGACTGCAGGTGACTGTCTGCGCTCTCTGTCTTGCCCTTGCTGTCATCAGATGGTGCCCTGTTTGGCCCCAGATATTTCTTCTGGTCATTCCTGTGGTACCCTGGCCTGCAGTGCTGCTAGGAATGCTTTGAGCAGCATCTTCCAAGGCTTTCCTTAGCTAGGACTGATGGACAGTATCTTTTGAGGGGGAGATAGATCAAGAGGAGTTGTCTGTGTCTTAGCTCTCTGTGGGACACCCAGTGTTGTGAGCCTGGCAGGAGCCATTCACCCAGCAGGTTTGGGTAGGAATTAGCAGTTGGAGGTGTACTTTTCTCCCCTGCATCCTACTCCCTTGTTTTGTGGGACCTGTTAGCTTTCCTGGTGAAGCACATGCTCAAGCATCTCAATGACAGTATGATCCTTTCAGCCTGAACATGTTACCTGATTGCTAGTGAGCATGAGAGGTGGTAGAATGCATTGAAGACGGCCTTTACCACAAAGGCTTGCATGGATTCCCAGGTTGCCCAGCTTCCTTCTGGCTGCCCCAGGCTCCCCATGGCCTCCCTGCACAGGGGCATCTCACTCTGCCACTGTGACCGACTGAGCTGTGAGGCCGCAGAGTATTCAGGGATCACAAGCAGCAGCCACCGGTATCCAGGGGACTTGGTGGCAAGCAGTACTTGGGGAATCGGGATGGCTGGGAATCCCCACCTGTGCCACCTCCCAGCTTGCCATCAAGCTGTGTCAGCTCCAATGCCTACAGCCTCTGCTCTGCTGACAGATGCTGCACCCCACCCTACTGACAGAGGGAGGGCTGCTGGGTTTGGGAAAAATCCCAGCCCTTCCAGGATATACCAGTGCTGAATACTTCCTTAGACTTTTGTTTTCTCCCTAAAGGCAAGAGACACATGTTTGGAAAAGGCAAGCAACTTTTTGCTTCTAACCCTTCCTAGTACAACTGCTTATTTTCCATTCCCCAGGAAAATTTAATCATAGCATTTCAGCCAGCCAGCCTGTGCAAGCCCTGCTTCCAGGGTCTGCCATGGCAAAGCAAACTTTCCTGATGTCTGAGGGGCCAAAGCACATGAAATGAGGTTGCATGACGGTCTGGGGAAGAGGAGGTGGTGGCGGCTCAAGTTTAGTGCCTGAAGTGCAAATAGTTGGTTGGGAGCACGTGTGCAAGCGCTGCTGTGTGCAGCACTCTCTGTCTGCATTCTTCTTTCAGGCAAAAAAGCGCCAGCACGTTATCGGGTGTGTGAATACATATTTACTACGGTAGGCCCAGAAGGGCTTTTCAACAACTTTCCCTGCATGTGTTGCTAACAAGTCACTCTACAGATTTACCAAGTGAGCAGAATCGCAAATGTTTCTCTTTACAATGAGAAGTAATCAGAGGAGGTCTAAATGGCAAACAGCAATCCAATATATACATTTGTCACAGATATAATGTGAAGTCAGCTCAGCCTCTTTGATGTCACATAAACATGTCATTTTGAAGCGACTCAGTTTCGCTGGCATTTCATCAGCCAGTGCACAACAAACAGCGCCAATTACGCTCCTTCGCTGTTTATCGTTTGCCTCCTTTAAAATGCCCATCCATTACCAGCAGAGTGGTTTGCAGTGTTTAGTCTCTGGTGGGGATGGTATTCCACAGCCATCAGCCCTGAGGCAGATTCTCTCTTTTGCTGCTTAACCCACTGGTTTAATTACTGTGTAGGTTAAAAAAAACGCCCAAAACCTACCCTAAAATGTCCTGTATGCCAAACCTTTGTGATATTTAGCCTCTGAAAAAAGAGATGCTGTGGAGAGATGCGTGGGGGAGTAGGATTTCTGTTTGAGGAGAAGGGGAAGGACACGTCTCTTTAAGCATCCCTCCTATTTGTCTGGTGCCCTTCTCCCAAGGGGGAAGTCAGGAATGGGTCTCATGGCTGGGCTCAGGGAACTGCTGTCATGGCACAGGCACGGTGACCAAAGCATGTCCCACAGGCTCAGCTACACTGGGTCCCACTGTAACCAGGACAGTACCTGGAGAACCAGTCTGAATTCCCAACGAAATGACTGAATCCCAGCGCTTGTGCTCCAACGTGCATTGCCAGTTAATGGGAGGAGGATGCAATCCCTTGTGTGTAGGCAGATGCATCATTTGTAATGTACGTCAGCCTCCACAAGTATGTGTGTGCATGACGCAGTCATCAGATCCTGCACTGATGTTCTTTCAAAGAGTTTGGGGAATGGGATATTACAAATGTGGTGTTTGAAACACTAATGTTACCAGCTGCTGAACTCACTGAAAAGAATACAGTTCTTCTGTTTGCTTCCCTGCCAGTAGTTAAAAAGTAATGAATCCTTTTATGCTTTCTTTACATAATAGACTCCAGCCAGAAAACTGGATGTTTCCTCGTCAATAAAATAAAAAAGAAATTCCCAATATTAAAGGAACAAAGATGAAATTGAGCAAGTCTTATGTTATTGTGGTTAACAGTCAATAAGGAAAACCAGAGTTTTGTTCTGCTGACTTAAAAAAACATTAAGCTGTAAATATCTTACTCTGTTCTATTTTAGTGTTGGGGTTTCTTTCCTCTAAATTTAATTCATGACAAAATTCCCTCCTGAAGTTTTGGTGTTAGTTTTCTTCCCCTTCTTCTTTCCATCAACCAATTTACATATAAGGGCTTTGTCTTCCTAAAATCTACAAAGTTTAATGGAAGGAGTAATTTTTCAAGTGCAAAAGTAATTCTGGGACTGCTGCATAGTTAAAATCAGATTTCACCACTCATGGAAACCCAGTCAAAGAATAGGAGCTCAAAGTCTGAGGTTTGTGCTTGTGTGGGCAGAGCACAGAGGGGGGTGGCTGCAGGAACAGTGATGTGGCTGCAGCTTTCCTGGGCAGCTCGAGGTTCAGCCACTGGTGATGGGACAAATCCCTCTGAGAGCGATTGAGATACCTGAGCCAACATTAAATGTGGACACCCTCTGCTGACTCATTATCAGAATGTTTTTGATGAGGTTTCTGTACTTGCCTGAAGACATTTTATGACAAATGCTTGTCTTGGATGGGAAAGCCCAGCAACCCTTGCCTGACACACAGGAACCCAGCTCCCAGACAATTTTACTTCTAGGGAGGATAGGTCCAGGCATACAAGCTGGAGTCAAGGGCTGCAAATCCCGCATGGCAGGGGTAACATGTTGGAAGAGTAACATACCTGAATACTGAACAGTTTATAGATGAGCAAAGTTGGACCTGCACATGAACTTGAGTTAGCAGGCAGATCACATTGGTCATAAATATAGCTGTGCTGTAAAGTATGTGCACACAAATCCACTCTATATATTTTAAGTGCACTGACAAAGACTTTGGTTGCAGTATTTAGAGGAGAAAACTGTTTTCTTTCCCCTGAGCCCAAACTGTTCCCAATGAATAATTTGTCCAGTTCTAATGTATAATTAACATCCGAAGGTGGAGGCTGCTGTCGCCTATAAACATTACCATATTTCCATATTCCTACTCTGCAAGTTATCAGTTTTAAAAAGGAAACCGCACATGGATGCACACAGGAGCGAAGCTGGCCCTGTGACCTGGCAGCAGCGAGTACCACTGGTGGCAGTGTGGTCACCAGAGCCCCTCGGCCCATGTCCCTTGGGGTTCCTCAGCCTGCCCTTTACCCCCAACAACCCCCTGCACAGCCTTTGCGTGCCTTCCTTGAAGGCTTATTTAAAGGCTTAAACCAAGTCGTAGGTGGCCACAGTGGGACTGACACGAAAGCAGCTGCCGATCCCTTCCTGCCTGTGAATGGGGGCTGATTGCTGCCTGCTGAAAACTTCTCAAGGATCCCTCCACAGAAACTATGGACGGGTTTTGGATCATCTGCAGAAACTTGATTTATTTGGAGTTTATTTGTCAGTTTAACTCTCTTTAATCTACTTCACTGAACAGATCTGAGGAACTTTTTTCCTGGCTTTTTGGGCTTTTACCATCTGCTAGTATTAATCACTCAATGCCAAACGATGCCTATCATTCAGGAACAAGCACATTGCAGAGGTCTCAGCCTTCTCTGGAGTGGGACCAGAGCTAGGGTGTGTGGCGCTGCTGGCAGGGCAGTCATGCCGCAGCTGCCCGCTGACATGGCTGTATTGATCCCTACAGCTGGTAATCACAGGGGAGATGGGAATCCGTGCTCCTGAGAGCAGAGCCCTGTGCTCCACACAGCCTGGTGCAGCACTGTTCTGGGCCAGGGGAGTAAGTTAACAGCCCAGCACTGGTGGTCAAGCCATCCCAGCACAACCAGCAGATGGGTTGTTATGAAGGAATTCACCTGTGTCACCCTGGGGCCCCTGTGCTGCTATCAGAGAAGAGCCCTTTTGTTGCCTTTATGTTCTGAGTTGGTTGAAGGAGGCAAGCGCCAGCACCCTCCCCAACAAGGCTGCAGCCCCAAGCCTCCCCACACCTCTGCATGTGTGTGGGATGGAGGGGCCCACCAGTGGCTCCAGTCTGCATGTGCCCAAACTGCGCCTCACCTCCATCCTGGAGCTTTGCTCTCGCTCAGCACAGCCATCGGCCGGGGCTGTGGGGTCTCTGTGCTGTGTTGCAGTAACTCTCTTTGCGGTGTGCAGCGCGTGGGAGCATATGGCTCTGTCTGGTTTGTTTGTTTGTTTTAGGGTTTTTTTGTTTCTTTCTATTTTGGTTTACTGTCACAAATAATTTAATTATCCCATGACTTGCCATTTCAGTTATGCATTGTCTCTGTTCCTGTTTGACTTGGGGGCAGCTGTTGAGCTCTCCAGATTTAGGGCTCAAATCTGCTCATCATTATGTGTGAACACAACACAGCCCATCTTGTAAAACTGGCAACTCTGCACAAGGTAGGCATGTGTGAGAGCTGATGTGCTGGGATGCAGCTCACGTCCCGCACCAGGAACTGGGACCAGCCCTTGGCCCCCAGGAGTGCCCTGTGGGACCCAGAGAGGCCTGAGCACACAGTAGGTGTTGGTTAGCAGCTGGCAAGCAGTGACCTGCCTGAAGGTAGGTGGGTTATGATGTAGGCTAAAAATCAGCTCAGAAATACTTGTTATTGCTGTCGACAAAATCAGCCATGAATCTTTTTTCATTTGCCTTTTTTTTTTGTCCAGAGTCTCAAGTTTAGAGTTCTTCATGTTCTCAAATTTTCTCCTTTTAGCTCTGATACCAAGTTTAAAACCAACCTCCCCTTATGCCACCTGTATAACTGTAGATTTCAATAAAAGATGGAGATCCAGGAATTCCCTGAATTCAGCAGGCTGGGGCTTGAAGGAAAACACCTTTAAATAAAATGCCAAGAGATGGCTGTAATTAGCACTGTGTTGATGACTGACAAATTAGGTGTGGCAGCCCTTGCTCTGAAAATGGAATCAACTTGTGTGTTGGCCCCTCACTTTTTATCAAACTATTTGTGTTCATATTTACATCTGTGAATCCCAAAAAGTAGCTGTAAACTCTCTGCTGGAGATGGATAGATGACTTGTACCTACAAGCATGTACCCAGAGGGGAACATTTGTTTGGCTTTTACCTACGTTTTTCTCCTGTGCAGTGGATTTAGGAGGCATGTCCTGTGGGAAGATAGGGAAGCAAACAATTCAGCAGTATCTCACTGGAGCTCTGCAGACATTTATAAGCCATACAGCTGTTTCTCTTTTTAATTTGGAGGAATACAGGCCTCACAAACAGGGTGGTTGGTTGTTCCTACAAATAAAAGCCCACAGCTTAAAGGCAAAATATTTTGAAGACAATGTACAATAAGAGCCTTTTTTTTTAGCCATGTAAAAGCTGTTTTATGAAATTAGGCTGGAAATATCATAAGTGGGAAATGACCACAGAATAAATAGAACCTTTTAGAAAGACAGCAAACATGTGTTATTTATTTTCCTAGTAAATGGAAGTGGCAGATTCAATCAGCAAGAAACATCAGATAGTTATGACCATTTTAATCACATAAAAAAAGTTCATAAGTTTTGTTTGTGGTACATTTAACATTTTCAGTTTAGCGAAAGGGGGGAAGCGAATAACTCATGTTTACCAGTAAACTAGAGATAAGATGAGACGAATTCTTCTTATATTGCCAGAAAGGGGACAAGAGGTAGAACAGTGAAGTGTCTGTGCCATTACCTTTTGCACTCCATGTATTCATCTGGAAAGCATTATGATCCATTGCACCAGAAATATTTTAAAACTATCAAACAGTTCCAAAGCATGCACTGTACCCCATGAAGAGAGACAGCCTTCATGCCTGCCATTTCAGAAGGCTTGTCATCATGCCAAGGAAACCTATTTTACACAGGTCTATCTCTGCTTATATTTGCTTGAAGGCTTTAAAGTCACGTTCAAAAATGTTAATGCTAGATGTTAATTTTAGAGATGGGACAAAGCAAGGGTTATAAAAGAGCCAGCTGAGATTAAATCCCTACATAATGACAAGATGCCAATATGGCATCAGTAGCTGCAAGAGGAAAGTGGAAGGAGGGACAAGGAAATGTGGCGTGTCTTGGCTCTGGGGTGTGTGTCAATGCTGACCAAAGCCAACACAGTGTTTGTTCATCTTTCCCTGTGTTTTGGAAGCCATGCATCTCAAGTTGAAACCTGCTTCATGGATTTGTGCATTGTAAAGAAAATAGTCATAAACCCCAACTCACTGTCCTCTTTCAGTGTGAGTTACAGAAGTTACAGAATATTCTGACTGGAAGGGACCCATGTAGATCATGGAGTCCAACACTTAAATGAATGGCCCATGCAGGGGTTGAGCTGAATGTGTGGTCTGGAAGAGCTGTACAACTTCAATTGCTCAGTGAGAAAGGTTAATTTTCTTCTTGGCAAATGTTCTATTACAGCAAGAGGGAAAGGCTTGTATTTGAGGGACACAGAAGGAAAATATACAAGCAATATAAATACAAGGGGTATTAACTGTATGCGGAATGGACTGATTTATTAAAGGAGACTGTGTGCTTTTGTGGATACCACATGTGGTGTTTTCTTTAGAGACAGCAGTAGATATAAAGTAAGTTCGTATCCTTGGGATATCAGCTCTATTGACTTCTACAGAGCAGTGAATCCAAAGAGGATAGAAGGCAAAAGCTCAGGGAAGTTCATCTGGGAGAAGAAAAAGGAGTTAGCGATAGGACAGCAGAGAAGAAAGAAACTCTCAGAAAGACTTAGGTGGAAACGTGCTCAAAGTCAAGGAGCAGTGACGTTCCTTGAGCACCTTAAGTATTAGTGCAGACAGGCAGCACAACCATTGCTTCCCTGCTCTCCTCCATCTCGTTTGCTTTCAACTGAAGAACAAAAACTTGTTAGATCTGGTCTGACAGTCCAGGAATTGACCTAAAATACTTGATGATACCTGAAGTATAACTGCTTGGTGCCTAGGGTGCCCCAAGATCCCACTTTAGTGGGATTGTCCTTGGTGGGAAAGCACAGACAGTTAAACACAGGCGTGGTTTCCTCTGGCCCCTCAGCAGGTTCAGTGCTGGATCTGTCAGAGATGTGGGTCTTTCTGGGCTCCCCAGAGATTACTCTCACTCACTGGGGAAAAAAGCCTGATGCAATTCTTCTGTTGGAGGAAGCCTCGTATCACCTAAGAAATGTGACAGGTGTGTTGCTGTGTTTGTATGGAGCAAATGCAGGCAACACCTAAGTGGCCTCCAGGACGGGATAGCTTGGTTTTGCAGCAGCAGCAGAAGCCTGGGAAAGCACAAACAGCTCGGAGAAACCAACTCTGCACAGGGTTTGAGGAGTAGGAGTACAGCATGTCACTGTGGGGCTCACCCCCAGATGCTAGTTTCTTCCGTGTCCTTCAAAGCATGAGGTCTGATGGGGGCACTAGCAGATGGCTCCTTTCCCAAAGGCTGGATTTGGGGTCAGCCTTTCTTGGAGGCTCATGACTGCCACTGCTTTGTCAGGGACCTAGAACCAACACCCCAGGATGGGATGGAGAGGGGGTAAAGCAAGATTTTGATATGTTAGGAAAAACATGTTTCCACTTTGTTGAAACACTGATATGCCAAAAGCACAGGTACACCTTGGCTGCTCCAGCAAGAGCAGCCACAGCATCAGTGCTTGGTACGGGGCTGCTGACTCTCCCAGGTCTCTGTCATGCACATGCTCTGCCTCTACATGTACACATACATAGTTAGCCTAAAATAAACAGTGCCACACAGCTGCTGAGTCAGAGACTTGGCCCTGCCCGGGAGACCACAGCTTGGCATCACCTCTGTTCCCTCAGAGGATTTCCAGCACAATATAGCCTTGAGCTTGATTAAGACCTTGGTTTGCAGCAGCCAAATAAAGGCTTATAATAATCTGGAAGATAAAAAGAAGTCATAATGCTGCACACAAGAAAAGCAGAGCCCCAGTGTCATGTGGCAGGAGGAATAGCCACGGTCGTATGGCGGTGCAGCCTCACATGTGGCAGGGTGGTGGATCCTGGGCATGACGCTGCTGCTGCTTCCAGCGCAACCAGCATATAACAACAACCTCATGCAGCAGATGAGGGCCCCGTTGCTCTGACCCCTGTTGTTTTCTAGAAAAAAGGAGCATCCATGACACAACAAACATTAAATTACTTCAAGTTACACTGTGGAAACATAGCACCGCACCAGTGAGCAACCTCAAGGCAGGTTCTGTTGCCTGCCAGCCATGTTGTGCCACCCCGTATGGGAAGTGAAGTCCTTCTGGCATGTGGGGATGGCCCTCAGAGGATGCTTTTTGCACTAACTTTTGGTCAGGAAAATGGCAAGCTCAGCCTCTAGAGAGATAAAAATTGGCTGCTGCTGACCCCCCCACACAGGCAGTATTTCTGCATCAAAGCATGAGTGAAACTGCTGGGCTCAGACATGGTGGTGGAAAGGGGCAAGTGTGCACTCATGAGCAGGGGAACAGCCCCTCACTGCAGTTTGGTGACCAGCGCTGGACTTGACAGTGCAGAATAATATCTGTTCTACATTCAGGATTCTCTCTCTCTGCCCCAAACACACACAACTGGGTAATTAAAGTCACCAAAATCTTCTAACGCAGGAAGGTAGTCTGCATTTTGTCAGGAGGAAAAAAACAGCATTGGCTGCTATGCAATGCTGTGGACAATAGCTGGAAGAAGCCTAGCTCTTTTCTCTCTTGGAAAGAGCTCTCCCTTGCTAAAATAGACGTTGGCTGTTGCACACTTCCTACAGGGTTAAAGAGGCAATTTAAAAAAATATATAATCCAGGACATGCTGATAATTCATCTTTGCATCTTAGGGGTTGTTTATCCCTGTGCACTCTTGCCCTGTGCCAGCAGTGTCTTTGGGTTGGTGGCAGGACAGGACCTGTGCCACAGGCTGTCCTTTTGGGAGCAAAGTGGGATGCTTCACTGCCAGGCTGAGCCAGGACAGGGTATGGCATCCATGGCAGCAATGGTGCGGTGTAAAAGGAAGACCTAACCCTCATACATGCACGGGGTGGCAGAGTCCAGCACAGGACTGGTTACCAGCTGTGGGGAGCAGGAGGGCTCGTGGCAACTCTCCACCATGTGGGAGTGATTAAAGAAAGAATTGTGCTGGATAGATCCCAGATGAGTTAACTTAATAAAGTTGTGGTCTGATTAAACCACATCCCCTGCATCTTATCTGTCTTCCTGCATGTCCAGAGCAGTGCCCAAAGACTGTGTTGCTGCCAAGAAATCACCTTGTGCTGCAGCCCAATAACCACTACCTGCACCCAGTCACTGGGCAGTGCTAATGGAATTGCGGGGGGATATAATCTGATTTCAAGTTCTCGCTACCTGGAGTCATTGCACACTGGTCAAGTGCTTGAGGGTTATCCCTTCCTATAAAGAGGGAGGCGGATACATGTAACTCTTTCAAACCTGGCTATTTCTATTAAGTTTATCCAATTAACCTTGAGCAGTACAGACATCTGAGACCCGGGAACAAAACTCATCATGTAAAAGGCACATGAAGTCTTCAGTAATGAAGTAAAATGCCTGTGAGTTAAAAGGGTCTCTCCTGCTCACCCAGCACTTCCGGAGGTTTATTACTGCCCAGCCTCTCAGTAGCCAGGCTGGAGATGTCACCTGGAGGTGACAAATCTGTGTCTGATGCCAGTTAAACAGAGGAGGCAGCGTTAGGGGGGACTCAGCAGGGTGGGTTTTGCAAGTGAAGCCTCACATCTACACCTGTGGGAAACTGCTCAGTAAATGCAGAGCTGCCAGTGTGGTTTGCTGTCAGTAGATATGAATGTTATTGCAGTTCCGTAAAAGCCAGAACTGAAGGGTGCCTGGGATTGCTGAAGCAGCCCTGTGGGCTTTCCTCAGCCTCGCTGGAGTGGTAGAATGGGTCCAGGGCAGGACCTCACAAGGACCTGGGCGGCCATGTCAGAAGCAGCGTTCTTGGCGTGTCCATTGGTGCCTTCACCTGCTGGCACTAGGAAGGGCTGCCCACAGGCTGCTCCTCAGCATGGACCTGACACTAGACAGCTTGAGGGACTGCCGCTATACTGATGTCAAAAAGAAAGGAAAAGAAAAAACATTTTGCCCTACTTTTATTTAGGGAGACTAACTAATGGTGACCTGTAAAATGCCACTGCTAACACATATAGAAATCCTCTTGTAGGAATTTGTGAATGACTTGTAAGAAGATAAATAAAAGCTTCTCTTGAGTGGGAATGTAGCGGGTGTCTGCAGCCAGGACCAGACAGGCTGGTTACTTCTCACTTGGCACCACAATCATGTCTGCATTTCTGACTCCTAGCTCACACACAGCCAGAAAGCTGATCCCCAAAATTGCGTGACATTCAGTGACTTGGAAGGAAAAGAACCACATGAGTCCTAATAGGAAGGTTTATATTCTGCATATCTGGTCTATGTCTTGCTGCAGAAATAAACATCCCTTAACGGAGAAATCTCTGTGGACAGGAGTATAATAGATGAAGGAGAGATGGCTGTATCATTTTGCTCAGTTGGTCATTACATGGAATTATAACTATTATCAATAAGCCTCAATGTCATTATTTTGCTCTACCTGCCAAATGCAGGCGTGCTCTCAGATAAACATTCTCCATTAGAAATATTGCAGCCCATTAGCCGACTCGAGTGCCTGCAGCCCAGCCGCTTGCTGCTCACCTGACGGGGGGGATACGCTGTGCTGCTCCCACAGCAACACTAGGGTCCCCCACATCCCCTTCCCCACATCCCCTTCCCCACACCCCAAGAGCTCTGGGCAGGCTTCACCAGGATGTGGGCACCAGCAGCCGCCTTGTAACGTTTTGCTGAGTCTGGAAGTCCTTCTTCAAAGGAAAAGAAATTTTAGCACTTGTGTAGCCATATCAGCATCTGCAGTCTGTGCAGTAAATCTTGTTGTGAGTTTCAGGATATTTATTTTTAAAGAGAGAATTAATAATAATTGTTTCCTCCCTAATGAAGATAAGTGTCACAGGAGACTTGAGCTATTGAGTATTTCATGTATATGGTCTCAAATTCTTCTGTATCTCTCTGCAATTTATTTTCACTCAATTAATTTTATTTTATAGTAAAGTAAATGGCCCACAGTGCTGATGGGCATTAGCTGTGGAGCTATCACATTATAATACAATCAGGTTAACTCCTAGCACTATGAGTTAACACTCCCATCTGCCGCACATGTCCAAAAAATTATTATCTTTCTGGAAAAGCACATCTCTAAGTCTGCTGGTAACCTGCAGCTGGTTACTGTCACAGGCTGAAGGAGTGTGCACCCCACAGGGGGCTGCAGTGCAGGACCCATGTTGTCTCTGAGAAGCACCAGAGTAGGTCAAATGTGTTTAATGTGTTCGTTATTATTTATAGGATTTTTTTTAGTTGTGCTGTTCTCAGTATGTTAAACTTCTGAGGATTTTAAGCAGCAATAGGAAAAGGCGAGTTTCAAAATATTGCAGACTTTGAAAAACAAAATTGGTACTTTCTGAAGTTGCACTGAAAAATTGTTACAAACATTTCTAGGAGGGTAATTTGCTGCATTTGAAAGAGGACAATATAAGATAATTCTTTTGCCCTACGTTCTGTGTAACATATTCACAGTCAGTAGAAAACACATTTTTGTTCAGGAGGTCAGAGGTGCCAGCCTGCAGCCAGGATGTATTTTCCAGCCTCTCTCCTGGTGTCTTTGCTGGCACTGCAGCTCAGCAAGGTGTAGTTGGATGTGTCCGCAGAGGCCTCCCAGAGGCATCCACTGGAAATCGGAGGTGTGCTCCTGCAGTGTTGATGCTGCCCTCTGGCTCTGCTCCATGGACTAAGGATGCGTCAAACCACAGCTGAGACCTGTCCCATCTTACCCATCAGGTAGGTATTGCTTCAAGAAAGGCTATAGTGTTCTTCTTTGAGGGCTTCAGTTTGAAGTAAATGTGCTTTTCCTCAGAAGAAGGCTGAGTCCTTGGTTTAAAGCCACATAGAAGGTTGAGAGCAAAGCTTCTTGCTAACTGGTGAGATTTGGGGCATTTGTTTTCGCATGCCAAACATACCTGAAGCCTTTCCTTGCAGTCAGTACAACTGGAAACTTTTTTTTCAACTTGACTCTACTGCCCCAGCTCTGGGAGGTGGTGCTTGAGGGAATAACTCTTTACTGATAGTGATAAAAATGCTTTAGCCAATAATAACATACTCCTAGAGTCTGTGCCACTGAGTTTCCCTCCCAAAGGAAATCCTCGCAGCCTGGAGCAGTTTGCTGTGTAGAGAATGCACAATCTGCTGATTAAAAAAGAATAATTAAAGATCTTCCCAACTTTTAAACATTAAATCAACAGCAAAGTTTGTGTCTCTTTGGTTTGGCCTACTCGGAACATGACTTGAAGCAGCCCCTCTTGGGTTGCAGGGAGCATGAGCCCAGGGCAGGCTTGTTCTGGCTGAGACTGGTTTTAGCTCAAGGGAGAGATCTCTTTGAGCTGCAGTGCCAGGGCAGCATCCCACCTTCCCTCAGCGTCCTTGCCTGCAGCCCTGGGACACCGTGGCTGCCCTGGGGAGACACAGGCCAGCAGGAACCTGTGCAGGGGGCTTCAGGCTGAGCAAAATGGCAGTTTTATGGCTTAAGTGCAAACAACTAAAAGCGCTTTCTGAAAAAGCACCCAATAAAATTGTATTACTACATCCTGTGAACAGCTCCAAAATCCTTAACTTGGGGATATCAGCAGCTCCTCAGTGAAACTAAGCTAATAAACAAGTAGATAATTAACAAAGACAAACATGGATCTTGGTACCAGTGACTTCATATTAAGAAAACTTCTGGTTTTAATATTTGGCATGTATGCATGAAATAATTTATTGCTGTTTCAAAGCAATTTCAACTGTTAAACATTCATTGGTTTGC
>VYZQ01037322.1:11180-23631 GCA_013400655.1 Mystacornis crossleyi
CACCATCTTTGTTCCCCTCCACTTGACCTATTCCATGAGCTCCATGTCTCTCTTGTCCTGAGGAGCCCAGAACTGGACACAACACTCCAGGTGGCCTCACCAGGGCTGAGTAGAGGGGCAAGACCACCTCCCTTACCCTGCTGACAGTGCTCTTCCTAATGCACCCAGGATATTGTTGGCCTTGTCCTTCAGAATTTTTTTAAAGAATGGGCAGTTGAAAACAGGAAATTAAAATAAAAATTTTGGGCAGTAGCCTGGAATAAGCATTGTCCATTGTGGATCTTGAGGTAAAACTTGTTGTTGATAACTTTGAAAGACTTGGCATTTAATTCTTCTTCTCTTGTTTCTCGTCTATGCATCTTGTATGCTTAGAATAATACAAAAAATTGTAGAGTTCAAATTAAGGGATGGCTATTTAGTCTTCACAGAATATTCTTAATTTTTGCCATAATCTGGTAATAATTTCTAGGAGGTTAGTCTGATGTAGAAGCCTGCAACTGAACAGAATAGTGAGATTGGACTTCTCATGGCATAACCTGCATTGCTTTTCCTTTACTTCATTAGTCATTATTAAGAGGCTTGAAAATACTGTTCTGTGCATTGAAGCTTCTTGGAAGTAAAGGGAGTTGATTATTCTTGCTTATTAGAGGTGGTATAAGAGCTGCTTGAAAAAGGGATATTTACTTCAACTGTTTTTAATCACTCAGAGAAAAATGTTCTTTAATAGTAGTCACAGTTCTTGATTCTCATTTTTCTCATCTTTAATCCTAATGTCATGTTTTTAACCACTAGAATGCTCTTCATTGTAAAGATTATATATGTTCCCATCTGTTTTTGTGTTGTTCCACATTAGGGAACTCTTTTCTCAAACAGCTCTGAGGTAGGGGCCAATTTGGTTCTTGGTGTTAATTTCCTGCCCTTTTACCTGTTTCCATATAACTAAATTAATTTTAAATTCAACTAAATTTAGTTGCTATTTGTTCTGAAGTTCTGTTAGCCCACTTCAGTTAAACGTGACCTCTTTTGGTCCATCTTTTGTGCCCTGTGTTCTAAATGACTTTTTTTGGTTTTTTGGTGTCTCTGCTCTTCTGTATGTCTGCTTGTTTGTGCTGCAGTTCAGCAACATTTGAGTTGTAGTTTTAGTCCCAGAAATCATGCTACCATTTTGCCAGAAGCTGACGCCAGCCATCTGGTAAAATTGCAACTCACTATCAGCAAAACCTATAATTTCAGGAAATGTACCCAAAATTACTTTTATGATTAGTGGACAGGAAAGAGACTGAGACAGAGAAGTTAGTTGGGTACCTCAGAAATCACTTTGAGGTTTCCAGGCAAATGTCTTAATGGCAGCGATCTCACTGCCAAATGCTGTTTTGCTTTTGCCTTCAGAATAGTTTGCATTAATAATGAGCTGCTCTGCTTGGAAGTTATTCGTGTATTGCTCTTACGATGCAGCTTTGCAAAGCAGCACCAGGCGAGGTAACAGTCTGTGTGAATGGATATGTAAAGTGGTTCAGCATACTGTACTGCTAAGGTTTTCCCACTGGAAGTGCATCCCAGCCCCAGGGCCACATTCAGCAGTGTTGTGGATGCTGAAGAAAAATTTCTGTTAAGGCTGTTTTGGCCGTACAACACTAGCCTTTGTGTTAAGCCTAGTAACTGTGAAATAAGTTTGCACTGAAAGCAGGCAGGGTTTAATCAGCAGTTTGGTAATACGCTTTGCCTCTGTGTCACTGTAGGAGCGGCGAGGAGGTGAGAACAGCTCTCGTCTGTGTATATTCTCAGGGAGAAGCAGGCAGCTCACCATGCCCTGGTAGCTGCACTTGTGCTGCATGCTCTGCAGTTGTTGAATGTGTGTGTTAAACTAAGATGGAGTATATTTCTAATTTAAGACTTAAAGTGGTGATGAATTTACTATCTTCCTAGTGAGCTATTACAGTGAGTAATTATCCTCATAGTTAATTCCATTTGTATTTTTCTCATTTCAGTATTTAGTGATCGGATCTTGCTTCTTCTCTATTAAATAAAATCCTTGTTCACCTAGGCAGTTGGGAAGAGTGGAGTTGTTTCTACGCAGTAATCACATTGCCTATTCATGTAAAATAAACGTTACTGAATGATAGTCCTGGACTTCATAATTGAGATTTCTGGTTCCATGTGCTGGTACCTACGGCTTAATGTATGTTAACTCAGAAGAGTTTTTCCACAACACAGAAGCACTCCAGCACAGCTTAACTGAAGTTCTTTACTGGAAAGCCAGACTAGCAGGGTCATCCTCATTGCTCCTCAGACTCTTTTCCTATGGATGAAAGGCCTTGAGCAGTATAAAACTATCCTAAGCAGTTGTTGGTGTGGGCAGCTGGGGAGGTCCTTGTATGCATGGTGGTGTTGATGCTGTAAAACTGACCCCGAGGACTCCTAGGGAATATAGGTGGTCTGGTCTGGAGACAGAAAGGCATGTGAAAGTAGAACAGAATGCACAGTACTGTGGAGATGTCAGGCCAACTCGGAAAGCCCTCAGAACTACCACAGACCCACAAACTTCGTTTACTTACTTTTTGAAAAGAAGGTTGAATTCAAACCTAAAAATTATCCAAACCTGTTAAGTTTTAAGGAGTACTTAGTCTCCTTTTGTAGTGTAAGAGGATTTGTGATCCTTTTTTGTAGAGAAATTCTTCGTTACAGGTGTATCTATCATGAAGAATTCGGATGATTCTGTTGATACATTTCTGGCCTTTGCTAAGTAGGTATACAGCAGCTTCTTCAAATTTGAAAGGCGTATGAGAAACTGCCTGCCTAGTTTTCTAAACTGAGAATTCTTCAGCCCACATGCTTCTCAAGTAATGTAGCTAAAGATACTCTGTTTATATTGTTACAAGTATGACCTAATGTTTGCTTTTGGCAAGAAACTCTGCCTTGTTAGTATGCACAGAAAGCATAGTTTACATGAGGCTGAAATATTAACTTGCTGTTCTAAATTGAGCAAACAAGGATGCTTGTGCGATATCTCTAGCAGTAGTAGTGTAGGCTTCTTGTAGTAATCTGATTCATGGGGAAAACAATAAGCAGGTATTCATTAGTTATTCAGGGTAAGAATTTTTCATTTGGAGAGGTAAAAATTTTAGTGTAAGGACCCAAATAATGGTACAGTTGTCAAAGTAGAAAGGTTAAGACAACTGAAAACTGTGTGCTTAGCTTTTATACCTCAGAGGTCCTTTCAGTGGAAAAATAATCACTGCTTGATATTGAGTGGCAGCATGCAGGATTATATTGAAGGACTTACCTATTCTGTTTTTAATAGTTGCTGGAAAGCTTGGCACCCTTTAAATAACTCAAGGCTTTTTTTCAGCTTTTCCTTTTCTGAGGAAAAAGGGAGAGAAGCCTTTCATTAGTTCCACATGATAGTTAACTTGTCACATTTTACAGCTTAATACTTTTTTTTTAAAGAGTTGTTAGTGAAAAGACAAATCAGCCATCTTCTGCATAACAGTCATTACTAATATAAATACTGAAAATAACACATTGTTTATATGAACACAGTAAGATTAGTTATAATACAGATCTCCTCCTACTGTGGATTGTTGCCTCCCATGATATCTTTCAAGGAATGCAAGTGATTTCATTCTAAATTATATCCATTCTGTGTTCTTGATGAAAACATAATAACGTAGAATTAAAATTAAGGAGTAACTTTTGGACTTTTATTGTGTGTCTTGACTTTCAGGGAGCTAAGGAGTATGAACAGCGTTCTTGATAGAGTGACCTGAGCTCCCCACTTCTACAATAACACTGTACCAGTGTGTTAATAACGTGTCAGCTGGGATATGGCTTTGAGGAAAAGGACATTGAATTGTTTTGTTGGGTTCTTTCAAATGCAGTTTTCTTATTACTGTGTGATGGAGGCTTTCAGCAATTTCTTCATGGGCCGCTTTCACATTTCCCTCTTACCTCCACCCCATCCTTGCCACAGCATTACACACTAATTCTCATTTTCTCATGTGTCAGGTTTTAAGGTAAAAGCATAACTTCTGTAAGATGTTATTCACTCATTATTTGCTGTGGTATTCTTCTTTTTGAAACAAGGAAGATGCAAGCATGTTTTGAAACACTTCAAATACAAGAATTAAGGTCATGAATTACTTACAAACAAATGTTTGCAGAAAAAAAAATCCCTGCTTTCTCTCTTCCTGTTACATGTTGATTGCTTTCATTTGGACATCAAACCTCTATTAGTACATTTTATAACGTTTGCTCTTTGTGCTAGAGCATTAAAAACTGCTACAACTTCAACTCAGATTATCCCCTCTTTTAGCCAGAGCAGCCCTTGTTTTGAGAATGCACAAAGAGGGAAGAAAAGGCCTTTGGTTTAAAGCATTAAGATGTGATGCTCCTCTTGCAATATATTGCAGAGAGACTCTGGAATCCATATGAGCTCTAACACATCCAAATTCTGTGTTTGTATGTGCTTGAACCTTGTACGTGGTTGTACGATCATACATACTCTATCATAATCTAAAGAATGTGACTGCTTGTAGCTTAGACTGTTTCTTCTAAACTCTTGCTCATAAAAGGTCTATTCATCTCATTTCTACACTGATATTTCCTTATCGAGCCACTTGGCCTAAATACTGCTAAATATACGTAAAGTCTTATAGCATTTGCTCGTTTTCTAAACTGCTTTTTGTATTCTTATTCTCTAGTGGGTTTTGTGTGCTATTTCGTATTTTATCCCATGTTAAATACTTTATGTATTTGTGCCAGAAGAGAGTAGCATTACATGCTAGGTCTTTCATGCGCAGAGTTAAAGCAAAATTTTCTTTTTAATGGCTTCTGTGTGTTTGTCCCCATAACTGATAGCAAGGAACGTGGCTCTGTCATGCTCTCACTACCCATGTATTATCAGATATTGCCTGTTATTATTATCAGATACTGTCTTTTAAATCCCTTTTTTTTCTGTGGAGAGTGCATCGGAATGAAGCAAAGTGTCTGAGACTGTAAAGTAGCACTGGAGGCTAAAGAGGATTGGGAAATCGAGGCCTGGGATTAGAGAGGGAGCCGTTTTCAGAGGCAGTCCTGAAGAGAAAAAGTAAGTTGGATCGTGAAATAGGGAGAGAAGGGATAAAGTCTGTTGAAATAGGATTGTGGGGTAAAAGAGAATCAGGTGAACAGGAGGCAGAGACATCTTACAGTAGACCATGTGTGCTGGGAAACCTGGAAGTCTTTGTTCAGAAACATTCAGAAGGAGAGATCAGGACTTGATGAAAAGCTTCAGCAGGTAGATGGAAAGTTGGACCTGAATTTCAGTAGAGAGGGAGAGAATTAAAACTGGCTGCAAAAGAAGATTAAATACAGCTGGACTTAATTAAATTTAAGCAGGAAACTTTAATTGTGGTATTTTTAAAATTTAATGAATACTAAATCTATTTTTTGTGTGCTGTCAGATTTATGTTTGACATAAGTAAGTAATTAGAGGAGCACTTTCATTTAGTGTTTGCTGCTTTGGCCACTTTGCACTGAATAAAGTACATGAATTGATTGTTAAAGTATATTGAGATAGTGAAAAAGGAGCAGGATAATTTCTAATACAACAGAAACATTGCACATGCTGTTCTATTAAGTGTTGGCACAGCTTTGCTGGGAGGTTAATAGTAAGGCAGGAGCAGAGAATCTTTTTAGCTGATATTTTGTTCTGGAGCTTGGAGCTGTGAATAATGGAGTTGACTGAGAGATTTGAGGTGTGTATATATTTGGAAGAAGTAATTTATCATTCTTAGAAAAAGCATGTGTGCTTGTAGAATGAGATACGTTGTTAATGATGTATTTTATTTTGAAGAAAAGCTACTGAAAGTTAGTATTTCAGTCTTGCTCTAATCAACATATGTGCTGACGACATACAGAAGGTTTTTTATTTTCTTCATCTGTGCAATGTATCCAGCACAGGTTTGTTACTTAGCTATTGTTCAAAATCTTTCCCATATACAATCTGTGTAGCCAGTAACCAGACCAATATATTAGCTGTTTAATACATCGTGTACATGTCTTGCTCGTAGTGTTTTGCAGTGTTAGCTATCGTGGCCGTACTCAAATATATATTTTTCTTTAGTAAAACAGGGTTCACAGTCTCTGTGTAGCTGTGTTACTTATTTATACCTGCTTGATGCTGCATGTAAATCCCCTTTTGTATGCATGATTTTTCAAACGGGCTTAGCAGGCCTTCGGTGGCCTGGCTTGTTAGGTGTATTTGCACTTTATGGGGTAGCTTGGGTTTGGATCAAGAGCACCTTTTAAAGTCTAATTCCTGATTGTCCACACCTGCTTCCCAGTAGAATGAGTTGGAGCACAGCTGTCCCAGAGCACCTTGTGGGTGAAACTAAAGCAGAAGACATGCTCTAACCGTGAGAGTCATTTTAGGCTTGGGGTGTCCCAGCAGCTCTGGGAAGGGGAAAAGACTTATTCCCAGAGCTGCTGTCCTGTGAGTGCTGTGTCTCAGCTTTGCACATGTGCCCCTCCAGCACTGCGCTGCTTGCTCGTGAGGACCAGTGCACCAGTGTTGGTCTTGGGCACGGTGTGCTTATTAAGGGTCTTATACTTTTTTTTTAGAAGGTAGAGTTGGATGTTGAAATGAAATCTTAGGAGAGCCTCAGCTTGGGTGGGAAGTTCCTTTTTTTGCTTTCTATTTACCTCAATTCAGTATTGCACAGTTAAATAACACAATAAAAAGTTCAGATATACTACAGTGTGAAGATTTAGTCAAATAATATGCAGAAGTTTTTGTGTTAGTCCAATTGTCTTTGTCCACTAAAACTGTAATCTCAAAAGATATGTTCTACGAGCATCCACGGCCCATAAACCATGTTGTGTCTGTAGCTATACTGTCTTTTCACGAAATGCTGTCATATTTAGGTTAGTATCCAAGTAAGTCTGCTACATTAATTTCCAAGTTAATTCTTTAAAACCTTTTCACGATCTGTTATGTTTTGTTAAAAACCAAATCCTACCACTCCGCAACCTCCACCTCTCAACATCCACCTCATTTCTTTTTTTTTCTTCACAGTTTCAAGTGATAAAAAAGGAGTAATAAAAACAAGCAGTACTAATAGAAATTTCATTTTCCCATAGTTATGTGGGTTTATAGGTTAAAAACATTCAACGACTTTTGTATCTGTATTAACAGGATAGAGATATTTCAGCAGTAAAGCAGGAAGTGAAGTGGTCATCCTCTCAGTACAGAATGCAACCTGTTGTTGCAGATAACCCTGAGCAGTTTTCCCTGTAATCTTCTAGTATTGCTTGGCATTTCTTGTTTTGAGCAACTGTTGTTCATATTTATTTTTATAATCTATCTTCTGTGAAAATGTAATGGATAAAGCTGAATAATTATGCTTAAACAGCATTTAATATTCAGTAGAGTTGGGAGCTGCATGCATTCTTCAGTAGAACTGTGGGATGCCTTTATCAACTCTGAGTTTACTGTTGGATGAGTCTGGAGATTTTCATTTTCCTTAGGGGTCTCTTGCAATTTGTCTTTCCATACAATGTAAGTGTTAAGAAACTTACCTGGGAATTGCCACGTTAGATTCATTGACCGAGTTTAATTAGAGTTTTGCATGTTTATGCGAAGTCCTACCACTGCACTGCAATGTTTTGGTATCTGTCTGAAAAAAAAATCTTTGTGGTCTGAGGCAGGTAGGAAAAACAACAGCTTTCCTCAGTGGTTCTTCTGGTTTTTAGTTGGTTTGAGTCATTTTGGTCTCTGACTGTGTAAATGAAGGAGACACTGTACCAGCTGAAAACACATCATTTCAGTTCTCTGGAAGTTGTTTTGTAAATACACTTCTTCCTGCAAAATAATAATCCTTTCTTATTCCTTATCTACCTTATATATAGAAATTGTGTCTTGTGTGTTAACTGACAGTAGTTAATTCTGAAAGCACTTACATGACAGAAGGCAGCTTTAATGTTTCAAATCTCTCAGATAATGTACATCCATCTGTTCTTTAGCAAATGCATCACCTCTCTGCATACTGATAATTTCTGATGTAGTGCTGCTGGTAATTAAATTTTGATAATGTATTTTACAGGCTTCTTGAAAAAACAAGTAAAGTTTATTCACGCAAATGCAGGGTAAAATGGTTCACTAATGACTACAGCTAATTTCATGAAATGATGGTTACTCAGAAATGTAGGAATAATTAAAAATATATAATAGTACTAGTGTACATTTTTAATTGGCTGTAATTTTATTTGGGTATAATAACAGTAACAACATTGATATTTTTGTCACTTAAACATTTAGCGGATTCTTGCATTTGATTACTTTATGTTTCAAAGCTGACCTTTTATGTTGGTTGCTCACAGATACAAACTGAAAGTATGTATTAAATTATTGAAACAAATGCAGCATTTGCAGTTTTATCAAGTACATACTAAACAAATAATTGCATATATAATGCTGCTGATACCGAAAAAATGCAATTAAACTTTTAAGCTGCACTCGTGGCTACTTAGAGAAACATTTGTGGTGGAAACTGGAATTGCTAGATTTTGAAACCGTAAACCTCTTCTTCAGCTTTTTTTTCCACTACTGATTTTAACATTATTTAGTGCCTCAAATTTCCAAATTGAGAAAATAAGACGTAGTATGGTTTTGTTCATAATGCCCAAACTATGTAGCAAGCCTGATACATAAGTTGTATTAACATCAGATTATATATACAACCAAATTTGACTTTTGTTGAAATGTTGTTATTAAACATTACTCCCACATGCTAAGGTTTCTGAGCTTTGGGCAAAAATATTAAGCGAAAACATTTCTCTTAGAGTGCACTCTTCATGACATCTCTCTGAAGTGCTCCTTACTGTACATAGAAAAATAAACACATTTGCTTTTGATACCACTTGAATATAAAAGCAGAAACATTAGCTTCTGGTTTGGGTCATGTGTACCCAAGTGTCCTAAAGCTTTTTATCCATGGAAAAATCAAGAATCAGCAGAGAGTCTGCTTCTTTCCATTGAATGTGTGGAGCCTAATTGTCTTTTAGTGTTAGCTTCTCATTCACTGATTGGAACTTAATGAATACTTTCTTTGAACACATATTTCAGTGATCGATCTTATAAGGTTTTATTTGGGGGAATCGTCACGTGGGTAGATACGTGGAAACTTGAGATACCTGTCTTTGGGATGTAAGTAGTGTTTCCCTGAGGAAGAAGGGTGCAGAGAAGTGCAGAATCTCAGCTACAAATCCTCCTCAGAGAAAGAGCTGAAAAACATCTGTAAATGTGTTTCTGTGGCTTTTATGGCACAACACACTGAAAATTACAGTAGAGCTATGGTTTCTGGTACTTTGTTCCCTACTAACCAATAAGGTGAATGTTTTTACAAATGTCATGGAGCAAAGTTGTGGTTTATCTCTTCCATCATTCCAGGCCCTAGATGTTTTGTTTTGACAAAAAAAAATTCAACTGTAAGAAATAGATGACTTAAGAAAAAGGAGGAGGTGATGGTGGTGGTGGTGGAGGTTCAGAGATTATTGTCCTGTGCTCATGGAAATGTTCTCCACTGCTCCTACTCCAAGGAGACTCAGAAGTTGTGCTCCCTTCCAGCGTTTGTGGTGTTGTGCTTTCTGAATCTCTCTCTCAGAGTGTGGCCTGTGAGTGTGTAATTTCTCTCTGTACACGTTCTCATGTACTGACTGCTTTCATAGCCTGTGAATCTGTTGAGTTGTCTGACTTCACCTACTCAACACATTCCTTGAATCTAGGGAAACCAGAGTCTGGATGTGCCAGCCTCAGAGGCTGTATAGCTGGAAATCTGATACCAAATTTAATAATGAATTAGTCTGTGTTATAGCCCTCTGTTCTTATATATTGCTTGGATGCATATGGGTAGCTGAATGCATGAATAATTTGGAAATTGCATAGTATTTTTCAGTTTCTATTAATATGCCTCTATTTTTGGCCTTTTTAACATCTCAGAGACTCATTTAACAATTATTGTAGCTTCTTGGACTTTGGAAAACTTCACTGCTAACAGTGATTTTTTTTTTCTCCAGGTGAAGTGTATGCCATTTCTGGGCCACACAGGCTGCCTAGTGATGTCTGTTTTTGACCATTGGGCATCTCTCTGGTCAACTTAAAACTTGGCAGTGATAAGGCTTTATTCTTTAATGGGTCTTCTCTTCTATATTAATCTAAAAGGAAATTAGAATAACAATAAATGAAGCTTTCAATTACATCTGATAATATGCTTCTCTTAAGACGTAAGACCAATAGCAGTTTGTTTGTGAATAATATGCAACATCTGTAATCAAATGAGAGGGAGAATAAATGCCATTTCAAATGATCCACGTCCAACTTTTTGCAAGTAATATTGCATGCTTGTATCTTCTGTTAACATGAATGTTAATGGTTCTTCTGGATTCTCTGGGAGGACAACTAGTTCTTGTGAATTTTGCAGAATCTGGTGCTCAAAGAGACCACGATCAGACTGTTTGACAGCACAAGTAATTCTCTTGCTAGGAAGGTGCCCGTGGTTTATTTGGGTTTTTCTAGCTGTGCGTCAAGTAGAAATTATTCCTTGTTTCCTGAAAGTTTTTAGTTGCCAGGAATAATACAGTGAAATAGGGTTTTACTGCTTTATCTAATAAAAAACCGTAACTTTTGTAATTTTCCACTTTTTTTTTATCTCCTTAGAATGTGAAAGCATTTGCATCTTCAGATAGCCTAGCCAAGGTCCAAGAAGTAGCAAGCTGGCTTTTGGAAATGAATCAGGAACTGCTCTCTGTGGGCAGCAAGAGGCGACGAACTGGTGGATCTCTTCGAGGTAACGCTTCCTCAAGCCAAGTAGATGACGAGCAGATGAATCGGGTCGTAGAAGAGGAGGAGCAGCAGCAAAGACGACAACAAGAGGAGCAGCACATTGGGAGGAATGGGGAGATAGGAGGAGAAGAACCTGGATTTGATGACAGGCATGAGTCTCAGCAGGAACAGTTAGAAGAAAATAATAATAGACTTATTACAGTGGATGAAGATTCCACTTGTAACCAAGAGGAAGATGATGATGAACATGCTGGTGATCAAGAGGAGGAGGTGGAAGAGGAGGAGGAAATGGACCAGGACAGTGATGATTTTGATCAGTCTGATGACAGCAGTAGAGAAGATGAACATGCTAACAGTAATAGTGTCACAAATTCCAATAGCCTCGTGGACTTGCCCGTTCACCAGTCATCACCGTTCTACATGAAGACAAAGGTGAGAAGCTACATTTTTTTGTGCTCTTAGTCCTCATTAACTTTGGATTTTGGAAAAAAAAAAGGCATATTTAGCATAAACTAAAGTTTTACAATGAAGCAATGATTTTATTTCCTAAAGAGCTTACGGTGAAGAATTTATGCAGTCCACAAAAATGATGGTGTTTTAGCTGTTAATATTCAAAATATTTGCATGCATTTGACATGAGCAAATACCGCTATATATTGTAAGGAATAGCGTTCTGATGACTATGGTCAAAATACCAAGATATTTCTTTAGAAATGTTTTTACATAAGACCCTCCTGGGATGATTTATGATATTTTTCTTCTCCAAGTGGGCAAGAAGGGAAGGTAAGCACAACTGTACATGTATTGTGTTCTCAGACGCGATCTGATTTCATTTAGGTGAAAACATTGTCATGAAAAAGTAGGGTGGAATAATATAGAAACATGAAGTTCTTCCTGCTGGCTTGCTGAGTTCCCTGACAAAATACAGGTTAAAAGAAGTGTGATAGCCAGTCATTCAGTTAGAAAGTCGTTACGCGATGTCTTATGTTATCCCACTTGTGAGGACCTTGAACCTGTGGGCTGGTCATTGGTTCAGATTTGCAGTAACAATCTGAAAATTAATCTTCATCTTTATTTCTATTTATGTCACCTAACATTTTAGATTTAAAAGAGTTATGTACATTTGTAGTTCACTGTATTTTCCAAATTCTTTGGAAAGGGGGAAATCTGTTAACTCTTAGGAGCAGCAAGATAATGAAAGCAGTGATACTGACTAGTAAGAAAGAGGATCAGGCCTTCTGGAAGAATGTTGTTCCTAAGCCTACATACTAATTTCTTTTTCTTACTCATTAATTGTTAATAGAACACCTAGCCTCCTCTCACCTTTCAAAAAACAAAACCTTTCAAATTTTACTTTAAAAAATAGTTAAGACGTGATGTAAGACAAAACAGAACCACAAAACCCAGTCAGTGTAACATAAGTGAACAAGTTGAGTATGAGCATGAATGTATAGAGATGGGTAATCAGTCTTGAAGATGCACCTGAACAAGGAAATAGGACAAACATTTGCTTCTGGAATCTGCAGTAATGTTTTTGTCAATAACAATAGTATGCAATTCATTTCCATGTTTAAAGTATCTCAGCTAACATCTTTGATTTTTGAAAAGTTGTAATGTTTTCATGTGAGTTTT
>VYZQ01037337.1:5357-19987 GCA_013400655.1 Mystacornis crossleyi
TGAGTAAAGAAATGGCTATTCCGTACCAACAAGTATACTGTTCACTTAAAAATACATTTTAAAAACTTGTGTGTGGTTGCACATCTCTGTGTTGTGGTGATAGGCATTTGACTTGGTATATTAACTGAAATACGTACCTGATATTTAGACTTGGGATTTAACTGCAACATCCCATAGCTCCGTGTCATAGAGATGAAATAAGGCGTAGGAAAAACCTACTTCAGAGTTTTTTTAGAAGTGTGCACACCCATTTGTATTCCTATCCCAAGTTAAAGTTCTTGCAAAATTGTCCATGGCAGCATGAATGTAGATGAATCGATGCATCAGTATGTTTGTTGGAGTTTTCCCCCCCACCCCCCACCCCACAGCATAGTTATGATTTTTAAAATTCCTTTGTTAAAGAATCAGAGATATAAATGTTTATATTGGGCAGACTCTTGTTGATGGTTGGGTCTGTAGTACATTTGCTGTAAATTACAGCAGGATCTAATTAGCCTTTCTTAAGTGAAGCTCTGTTCCATTACTTTTCCTAGGTTTAGATATGAAATACTGGGAGGCAGGAAAACCCTAAAGTGTGAGGACAGTTCAAAAGAGACCAAGGTACTATGCTAACAGTTGTCAATTTAACATTGTCTGGGTTAAAGCAGTCAAGTAAACACTGCATGTTCTGATTATGGCATGGGAAAACATTTTCAGATGCAGGAAATGGTCTGAAAGAACGTGACTTAAGAAACGGTTAAATAGCAAGGATACTTGGGAAGACAGAATTCCATGGGGTTGCTTGCCCTCTCCCAAGATGAGGCAGGGAGAGGCTGTCAGTGGAAGAGGCATTGCCCAGCACCTGAGCACTGATGCCCACACCTGGGCAGGTGTTGCTACTCGAGGACTGTAGCACTGGGCCGGCCAGCTGTGACAAAGGAACTCCTAAATTTGGACATTGTTGCCAGGTGTGCATTTGACAGCACTAAGACTGGAGCTGAGGCAGTGTCCAGAATTTGTAGGACAAGTGTGAATGGTTTTTAGGAGAAGGGATGGGTACAGAGACAGTGGCAAGAGGAGATGGGGCAAATTTACTTGTCAGCTGTTAGCTCAAAAAAAAACCCTGAATCAATGTACAACACCTGTCTGTGATTGTTGTATGCAGCAAAGCTTTGTTTTGAATGTAGTTAGAAACAGATTGTCCTTATGGGGTTTTTTTATCCCATTTTAATTTATGAGGATGACTGGACCTCGGGTTGCTGGTTAGTGTCATGTCTAAAGTATTTAAGATGGAGAGTATCAGAACACAAAAGAATTCCTGTGTTTGGTGCCCTTGAGAGTCAATCCAGCCACTTCTAAGCAAAACGTGACTGACTGACCTAAGCTAACTGGTCACCGATGAAGGTCTGTCAGCCATCAGTGGTGCACAAAAATCCAGCCGATGGGCTCTGCTGCTCCTCCTTGCCCAGTGTTGTTCAACTTTCATCTCAGAAGTAAAACATTCCTACACAGAAACAAAAATGCTTGTGGCATCTCCCGTAGTTACTGCTATGAAGCAGAAATTAGGCTCGTGAACTCATGGGCAATCTCATGATTCTGTCTGGGAAGTTCTTCTAAAAAGCCATATAATTCCTGAGAAAAAGACATCCTTATGTGCAGGACTGACCACTGTACCTCATAAATTAGGTGCTTCGGCTTTTCTGTGGATTCCTATCCAAGTCCAATTCTATTTTCTTTCCAGTTTACTTCTCTTCCTTTTTTTTTTACTTCTCCCACCTTTTCCTTTCCTCCTTGGACTCTGTTTAAGGGAAATTATTCAAGAAAAAGAGCGGCATATTTACAGTTCCCTATTCTTCTGGAAGACCTGTATTAACTATCACTGGTAAAACAAAACACTTCTGTCTACTTTGGATGAAGTGATGATTGCTTATAACTATGCCGCTGTGTAAACTTAGAGACATAGTTGGTCACAGATCCACCTATTTAACTGCTAAATCCTGGCTCCTGGGTCATCCACCAGTAGTAGAAGGCTTCAGTATGATTACAGAAGAAAAATGCAGTTGCCTATTAGTCATATTTTTGGCCAAGCACCCTCTGAATGGTGGGGTTTTGTTTGGTTTGGGCTTTTTTTTTGAAGGCATGTGTAACTTCATTCTGTCCTGGCTTTCCAGTTTAATTCAACTGCTATGCAAGATGAAAAGCAGCTTGCCTTCAATGAACTCTGAAATTCTGAAGTTGTGGGGTTGTTGCTCAACCAATCGAAAAGAGGATCTATTAGAGGAGAAGCCTCTACTGAAACTGCTGCTTTGTGAGCCAAGACACCGGCTTGCTTACTGCAGGAAGGAGGAGACGGCTCATTATCTGGGTGCTGGGAGCCAGTGTGTTAGACAGTCTCCTCTTCCTGCTCCACAAGGACTGAGGCGTCTCTGAGGTAAGCAAAGCAGCAATGCGATACTCCCTAGGCTTATCAACCACTATCAGCTGGATCTCCTGTTTGCTCCAGACTCCACCTTTACTTGGAAAGTGCTTGCAGTTCGATGAGGTAATTCTTCCTCCCAGTGCCGTGGCTTCTTACCACGGCCATGTGCTCCTAGTGTGAGCCAGGAGGACAGAAAACGAAAAAAGCCTACCCCGATATTCCTGTGCCGTAACTTCCTCTTTCTCCATCCTGCCTGGGCCGGCTGTTGAGCTTCGCGTGCTTTGGCTCAGGCCATCGCGGCAGCGATCGGTGCGGCCGGGAGGGGAGGGAGGGCAAAGCAGCGCTGGCCGGGCGGAGCCATCGCCCTCCCGCTGGCCAAGCGGCCCGACCAGCTGCCCCGGGCACCCCCACCGCCGGCTTAGCCACAGGTGCGAGCTAACACCTGCTCGGTTGGCACCGGGGCCGGTATAAATCTGCGTTATTTTGATTAAGCTCGGATTGATTAGGAACAGGTCCGGGCTAACATACCATAAACACCTATTAAACCGAAATAAATACGTCTACAAGGGGCTTAGCTTAAACGGGTGCAGCTTTGCCTGCACGGGGGGCGCGGAGGTGGCGGCGGGCACCGCACACGGCGGCCCCCACGGAAGGCGGCCCCGGTGCGGGTGTCCGGGCCGTGACCGATGGCGGTGACCGATGGCGGCGGGCGGGCGCCGCCGGGGCAGGAAAGCCCGTCCGGGCTGACGTCGCTACGCGGAGGCGGCCGCGCTGTCGCCGCGGGAGGGGGCGGGACGGGGTTCCCCATGGGAGGCGGGTGAGGACCGCGCCGTGCCGGTGGCTCCCGCGGAGCCCCGTCCCGGGGGATGGTGTTGATCCGTCGCCACGGCAACCTCCGACCCGCTGGGGGAGGGGGCGCAGGTAGCGGGCGGCGGTGGCAGGGTCGGTCCCGCCATCCCTGCGGGCCTTCTTCCGCCGCCCCGTGAGGCTCCCGGCACCAGCTGCTCGCTCTTCCCGGCGGCCCTGCGAGGGGGACGCGCCTCGGATCCCTTCCCCATCCCGGCCGGGATCCCTTGGCGGTGTCCCGGGGCTCCCGGCGAGTCCCTGGGGACACGGAACGGCGGCGAGAGGGGCGAGGTGCGAGCCTCTGTGAGCGGAGCCCCTCGGGAGGGAGGGGGCACGGCGCTCCTGCCCCGCTGTGGCCCGGGGGTCAGAGCCGCGAAGCAGCGAGACCTTTCAAAGGAGCGAAGCCCTCCCGGAGCGGGAGCGCGCACAGGCGCGGAGACCCCGCCCCGCCCCTCCCCGCCGACCGGGACGCGGGATGCGCGGGGTCCCGTTCCCGGGAAGAACAATGGCCGTGCGGAAGCCAGGCCGCTTCTCCAGCCCACCCGGGGCTTCCCTCCGGGATGCGTTTGCCTGCTCGACCTACGCCCTTGCAGGCGGCCGCGTCCTCCCCTCGCCTCCCGCGTGTGGAGCCGCACCATTGTGGGACGGCACGGTGGCGCGGAAGGGGTGACTGCATCAAGGAAATCATTCCCTGCCACCACGGAATGGGTTTTTGTGGTCGCTCCAAGGGCAGCCCGGTCTGTCGCCCCTCCCTGACCCTGCAGAATCGGCCTGGAGCCCGTCCCCGAGTTCCTCCTCTGACCAGATGCAGCTGGAGCGTTCCTGACCCGTGTGTTGTGGTACCGAGCCGGCTCTGAGGCCGGCTGATAACTGTAAACACAGCACATAGCTGTTCTGCTTAGAAAAATAATGAGAAAACTGATTAATTTAACTTCATTCACTGCATATTATTACTTATAGTGCTATCCAAAATAGTTTTAACTTTTATGTTAAGAAGTTACTGAAGTGGAAGAACAAATTCTTTCACTTTATTTTCATACTTGGCAAAATGAAGGTTTGAAAAGAAGCAATGAAGCTAAATATTTTGATCCTTAACTGGTTAGACAATAGAACTTTTATGTCTGTAAATTTTTTTCACAACATGAGCAACAAATCAGTATTTTTACTGTCACCTGTTTTACTTGCGAATGCAGCACAAATCTCTGGATTGTGTGGCCCTGTGCATTCCTTCTGTACGGACACTGGCTTTCATTTTAGTGTAAGTTAGACTGGCTTCATGCAGAGAAAATGGAAATTCCTTATAAAGTCAACTTTTCCTTAAGTAAGGTCTTCTGTGGATGATTCAGTACTAAATGTGATGCTTAGACAGCAAAGTTTTATCATGCAAAGGCAAAACAACATTGGGCGTTCTTTTCTCTGAATCTTTAAACTCAACAAAATGCTTAAAAGTTGACAGCGGGCACAGCTGGTACTTAACCTGATTGAATGCTTCAGTTTTAATTTGCTTTTTGGACAGGTAGAGTACACCACAGACATGCCTGGACTTTTGGCCCTTCTGAGCAGTTTCTCATTGAGGAGACAAATAACTAAACTGTAAATGCCAAGAGAAAGCATTTCAGCACTCACAGATGAGCACCTCTTCTTTTTTGACCTCCTGACATCCCTACTTTAGCTGGGTTTAAATAACTGGAGAAACCTTGTACACAATGCATGCTTGTAGATACATACTACTAGAAAGTATACATTGAAATACTATTTAATAGAAAGACAAGCAGCTTCTGAAAAGCACATAAGCCTAATTGATTCCAGACACAACTGGCCTGGATTTTGTTTCCTCTTATTCCAACTTTCTGACCTTGTAAAAATTATCTTGATTGTGTTATACTGAAACAAGGCCATGATCTTGCAAAAACTACCATGTGTGCTGGAGCTGAGAAGTGCCCAGTAAAGCGCTGCTTTTGGAACGGATGCTGACAGCATTAGGCCCCAGCGCTGCCTTGTTTGTTTTCCCTTGCTTATATCTAATCCTGGTGAAGCAATAGTCTCACTTCTGCTGAAAGCTGGATCTGGGTTTTCATTTTTAAAGGAGGTGAAAAATGTGTAGTAAAACTTACGATTTGTGGGGAATGATAGGTTTAAAATTCTTAAAGCAGTTTAAGCTATTGGGATTTTATGGTATTTAGGCTAGGAGAAAGAACAGGGCGGGTTTAAAAACATGTATTGCCTGTAATTTTTTTCAGTTGTGTGTGCGTGTGTGTGGTGGTATCTCTGTTTTTCAGAAGATTGTTTCTAGGGATTGGTAGGAGGGTTGAAGGACTTACTGGCTTTGATGATAACCCTTACAATACCGTTGTGCCTTTGTATAAACACACACGAAAGATCCAGGACAGCAGAGTGTTCGATGTGCTGCTGTCTTTGGCACTGGAGAATTTCTAATAATATTTCCTACTTGAAAAAATCCAAGGCCTGGGTACGCTGATCCTTTTATTACAATAACTGCTGTTGCTCCTTCTATTTGGGAATCTGTGTCTTGCTAGCCTCAAATCTCTGTGGAGAGTAGTGACAAAAAAAGGTCTTTCCAGCTTATTGAACTGATGATCCCTCTCCTTATTTCTCTGAAGGCTCTCCTTTTGGTTTTTTTCAGGATCAAGACTAAACTGTGTATTTGGGGCTTTGTCAGCAAGGTTCCCATGGGGCAATCCTTGTAAGCACTGGGATTGCCTGTTTAGTAGCAGGGAGGCTTATAGAAAGCAACTCCAGGTGGAAGTGGGCCTTTTCCTGCTCCTCCCTTCATCCTGCTGCAGTTCCCTTTCATCCAAGCCCTGAGAACTGCCTGCTATTCAGACTAAGGTACAAAACTAAAAGAGTTGTACTCCCTTGACCAAGATATTAGAGTATCTGCCTTCACTTATGTTGATTTGTTAATGTTCTGGGGAGTTTTGTTGTATATAACGTACTGTGTCAACTTCTGGTGGTTGTACAAGAGCAAATACAACTCAGAAAGCTAAGCCTACCTCTGAAAGCAAGCAGCTTTTATGCATCATGAGACTTGGTTTCTAAGAAGTTGGCATCAATATGACTGCCATCACATTTGGGATTTTTTTAGCTACCATGTCAACATTTCTTATTTCCCAACAGATTGCAAGGTGGACATGGTGTGTGGTATGTTAATTATTAAATAAAAAAGCCTGAGAGCATGTGCAGTGTTCTGACTCAAAAGTCATATTAGTAACCTGCTACACCAAAGATGAACATTAGTGCCAGTACTGCATCTGTTATCTTTATCTTTTAGCAACTACTTTACAGCTTTTCTGTTAAGTTATAGACAAGCTCCAGGTAAAAACCTGCTGCCTTGGAAGCCGTGATACAATCTGTGCGCTCAGTGAGAAAAATTCGGCGTGTTCTGGCTTGTGTTTTTTAAGAGAGAAAACAATGGGTCCATTGCTGCTGAGCTGTGCTGTTCCGTGCAGCGCTGCTGAGGTGGGCAGCCTGTGGAGTGTGACCTGTGGCATTACAGATGTGTCTCACATCCCCTCCATTCTCAGCCACCACCGGATGAAGACACAAGATCTTCCTGCCTTAACTGAAACAAGAAGGTTCTGTTCATCTGCCACGAGTGCACCAGCAAATATAATGATTGTGTAAGTTGCTTGTCATACCCAAAGTATGACCAAACTTGTGCAAAGGAGAGGTGAGTTTCTGGCAAGCTTTCAGGGGAGTTCCCTCAGTGCTGCAGTGCCAAGGTGTTCCTCTTTAAGGAGAAGACAAATTTTAGATACTTAAGCAGAAAACGTGCGGAATGGAGGGATACAAATTGAGGTGTTATCTGGTGGTGGTGGTGCTTTTAACACTGACCTGTGGCTAATAAAACAAGATTTATTTCTTCATGTTTGGCACATCAGAGAACACGTCTGCTTTCAAATCACGTCAGCATGAGTGACAAGTATGCAGTACCTCGTGGAATCAGATCTTGTATGTCTCCTATGAAGTGTAAGCATGAAGTGAGGTGTTCCTTTATCTGTGAGCTGGTATTGCCAGAGTACATTTTGTTTTAAGGTTCAATTAATGGCGTATTCTATTAAATACTTAGATGATTAGAGGGTTTTTTTACAGTGAAGGTGGTGAAGTACTGGCACAGGTTGCCCAGAGAGGTGGTCGATACCCCATCCCTGGAAACACTCAAGGTCAGGTTGGATGGGGCTCTCAGCAACCTGAGTTGAAGATGTCCCTGCTCATTGCAGGGTGGTTGGACTAGAAGGCTCTTAGAGGTCCCTTCCAACCCAAACTATTCACTGGTTCTAGGATCAAACTCTACCTAGGCAGTCAGTTGTTTCTTTTCTTGGATACATGTTTGGCTGGACTGTAAGGAACTGTCAAGATCATACAAGTAAGTTTAAGTCCTTACACATTTGCTGAATCTCTCACACATGTTTTGAATGTCCCAGTACCCACAATAATTACTAATTAATTTGTGAGTGCATTCCCCTTTTCCTCTGAACTGTGCTGTTTCCATAACAAAGTATTGATTCATATTTCGATTTTCATCCCCTAAAGTGTTTTGTGTCAGTGAAATGAAGACCATAGCTGGCACCTTCGCTACTCTGTAACAGACAAACTTTATATACTGTAACAGACAAACTTTCCATAAGGTTTAAACTTACCTGTGTATGAGACTGATCTCTCAGAGCTGGGTCTGAAATAGTGGAAGGAACAATTTATTATACTTTTTTCTCTATATAAATGTATAGTGATTTTATTTATGTCCCTATATCCTTCTGAAACCAAATTTTCCATGCACACCCTTCTGGAGAGAGAAAGGACAAGACAGAGAAGGAAAGAGACAGAAGAGATGTCACAAATTACTCTGCTGTAAGGCACCAGAATAGTACCATGAAAAAGCCAGTATAAGAAAAGACAAAAAATAATCTGGACTGGTGTAATGCAGAGCATGTTTATGAAATGTCTCAATTGCACCAAGCTGGGAGGACAGTGGCCACTGTAGATGACCAGTACAGAAATCAAAATGAACTTTATACATGCAAAAGAAAACATAAATCATCAGTTTTGTGGAGAAGTCATGGAAGATGGTTATAGGGAGTTTGTAGAGCATCACTAGCAAAATAGCAATGGACAAGGCAGTGCTCCTGCGAAATGCTCTCTTAGGATTTATTAATAGGTGGCATATGTAAGTCATCAAGAACGATGTAAAGATGACTCCACCGAGTGCCAGTAAGGCCCCAACTGCCTCGTTGTCCTTTGTTTCATGGTCTGTGCTGAAAAATAAAGTACAGGACAGGGAGAGAAAGCAAATAAGAGATGTAGACTATGAAAGGAAATGGTGAAGGAAGGAAGGATATTGAGCCTTAAAATTAATTTTTATATGGAATCGGATAAATTTTCCAATGTGCAAAAGGTTAGAAGAGGTTTGATCAACTGTTTTTGAATGCTGGTGAAATACCAGAACAAGCTACTTAGGAAGTTCAGGTCTCTGCTTCGCAGAGGGTTTCTAAGAACAGGTTAGACGAACATCTGTTGGGGATTGTCTGGGGCTACTTTATCCTATCTTTGTGTGGCCGGGGGGACCAGATGGTCTCTTCAGATCCCTCTCAGCCCCCTTCCTACAAGTTTACCAAGTGGGGAGGGGAGTGGACCTGAGTTTAATGAGAAAACAGTGTCATCCTATTAGTTGATCCTCTTTCAGAACTGAAGAAGAATCAGAGAGAAACCACATTTAATTTAACTATATAAGTAAATGGATTTTTTAAATTATTGTAGACTTGCAATTTTATGAAGCATTTACAAAAACAAATACACGGTTGTAGAAACAACGGTATATAAAAAGTTGGAAAGCTGAACAATTTTGAATGCATCTTTTCTCAATGAATATAAGTAGGAAAAATAGTTTATAAGTATTTTTCAAGGATAGTTTGTAAGTATTTTTCAATGATATTATACATGTGTGTTTGGCCATGGGTTTTACATTGTTTCCCATTTCAAAGCAAGCAGTGACAACATCTGTAGTAATATCTGACTGTATCTGAGAATGTCACACCTAAGTGCTCCTTGCATGTGCAAATCCAGGAAATAATTGTGAAAAATCACTCTTGCTCCCCAGTCCACAGAAGGAAAAAGTTATTCAGTACCTGCTCTGAAAAATCTGTCTGGAAGGACAGCCGAATGGAAATGTGAAAGTCAATGCCTTGCCCCCTCGGCAGGTGAACTCTGTGACTGCGGCAGCGTTTCCTCCCTCCCTCCCTTCCTCCCTTCCTGCCTGTGCGTTGGTAAGTTCCAGTGAAATATTGCTGCTGTGGAAAGTCCTGTTCACAGTGAGGAGACGTGACCTCTCAGCGAGTCAGATCCAATTTTACAGGCGGCTCTGAGTCAGGGTGGAGCCCGCACACTGAACTTTGTATTGTAGAAGGAAGCGATGTTGGTGGCAGCCCGTGTTGCTAAGCAGATGAGCTGCCGTATTTTTATGTCAGCTGATACTTTCGGTGGGGGTGTGACTTCATTCTTAGATATGATGCCTTCCATTTATTAAGGACAAAGGTCAGAAATTGCCAGTGCTGCGATAGCTGTGTCTCTCCATATAAGAAGAGGCACTTTCTGTTGAGCCGTCAAAGATGGAAATGGGAGTCCTTAATGCTGCTCCTGCACGGTGGGAACAAAACCAACCGTGAAGCTGTCAGTTCATGTCACGGTCCAAGAGCAAACGTCCTCACAAGCAGGGATGATGAGGAGTAGGTCAGTTCTCCGGCATTGCTCCATTTTTATAAGAACTCACTACTGTTCCTGATTAAAGAGGTGGCCTGGTCGTGTCTCCAGTAGTAGTGGGAACCAGGAGCCTGAGGTGAACAGTCAGGCACTGGCCTGTTAAATCAGAATTAAGACGGAAAGCAAAGCAATCCTGCCTCATATGCCAGCAAAGTAAGTGGTGAGTCTATTTGGGAGGGACAGCGAGTTGTTTGTCACCTCTGTGCCGCTGGCACTTGGGTGGGTGCTGCCTTCCAGCAGTCCAGATCACCATAGGTAAGAGGCAGTACCTGGGCAGCATTTTGGAGAGACTGAGTGGGACAGTGCAAGCAGGCTGGGGACAGCTGCCCACAGCTGTGTGTGCACCCACGCCACCCACAGTGACAAGTCACAGTGTGCTGTGTCAGATGGCATTTTCACCTATTCCCCCCTAAAAGTCTTTGGTTACATCCTTAAGTTAGCCTTGAGAGAGCTACATGTTGTTATGTGAGAGATACTGCTGTATCAGAACACTTCCACATAAAGGAATAAATTTTGGGAGTAGTATTTTCCTCTTGTTGCTTGATTCCCAAGGACGAGGCATCAGGGAATGCTGATGTCCCTGAGAGCCGTGCCCCTGTGAGGCCTGGCAGGTGAGTGGTGTGTGGATGAGAGCTGCTGGAGCTCACTGCCCCTCTGCTTTTCTGGTTCAGTTCCTCAGTTAAGGAGTTCCTGCCACAGAAGTGGCTGTTTGGGCCAGTTCCAGATTTTGTCACTCTGGCTGGCTTGAGTTTCAAAAAAAAACCAAAAAAACCAAAAAAAACCAACCCACACAACTGTCTACCCTGGCTTGCCCTCTGTTCCCTTAGCTTGCTGGTGCCACAGGGTGGCTCCTTGTAGCACTTATATTTCCAGCACTTTTAGCTCTTCAGCTGAAGTTGTTAAAGTTGTTCTTTCTGATACGAGTCTGCTGCTTCCTGGTACTTACCAAAATCCACGTGCTCTCGGTATTTCAGCATGCTGTGGGTTGGTGAACAATTTCTTCTGAAAAAAGAATATTGTTTTCCTTCCTCATTATCATCTGTGCCCCGTTGGCCACTACACACTCTCAGTCTCCATTGCTGTGTAAATTTTGAGAAACTTTGAGTAAAACTTTCACTTGTGAAAGAAAAAGAAACCATTTGACTTTTTCACTTCATTTGACTGAAACAGTGTTCAGAGATTAATAAAATGTGAGCGTGTGTCAGGGTCGTGTGATTGTGGAGCCACTTCCCAGCAACCGTGGGACAAAATGTGATGCCTCTGCTGGTCTGAGGCTCTGAAATGGCATCCTGAATGCTGAGCCTGAAGTGCTCAGAAGGCAGTTACTCCAGGCACAAGCTTGGGCTCACCGTATGGTTTCACATCTCTCCTTGCGTGAATAAAAGTAAAAGCAAGCCTCTGAGAGGAGAAGTTGTTGAGTTTTGGGTACATCTGTACAGAATTTCCTCGGGTGCTGCAACTTCCTTCACCAAAGCAAAAAAGCTTTTTAGAAAAAGCCACCTGGAGGGCATGGCAGCAGCACAAGTACTTTCTGTCGGAACTGATGCATGGTTTGGACCGTCACAGTGCTGAGCAGGTGAGGAACCAGATGTGCTTAACAGAGCTGTTCTCCAGTGGGGTGGGCTCCTCTGAGCTCTCTGTGCGCAGCTCTCAAACAAGCTCAATACCCGGACTGGGTTGTCAGGAATGAGGCACAGACTGCTTGGCCCTTGTAGCCTGAAGGCCTCCCTGTGCACAGCTTGTCTGGGGACTCACAGCTTGTGAGGTGTCATCTGCTGCCTGCAGAAGTGACAATGTCTAGATCTTAAGATCACATTTCTCTGTACCTGACTGTTAAAACAGATGCTGGTTCTTCAAAGTCTACTGAATAAGTAACCTGCCTTTGTATTTTCATGTGATGCTAAATCATTTGCATTGTGTAATTCTGATATTTTAAAACAGGTTTAAATGCCACCCGGTAATCTCGGTGCTGTACTTCTTATGGAGTACATTAACTTATCTCCGCACAGCTGTGCCTGTCATACACAGTGACTTGCTCAGCTTGGTACAAACCACCCCCACCTTGAAAGTTTACCTGGTTAGGTAAAGTGTAGCAATTCGTTGGGGTTTTGTTGGTACACATACCCTTGCTCTGCAACTGCTGTTGAAATTCTCAGCCATTAATGCAAATTCTTTCTAATCTGTGAGCCAAATGGCTGCCTACATCAGATGGATTACTTCTTCCCAACAGCACACAAAGGGTTGGGTGGCTGGCTACAAGTGAATTTTCATCCCTGTCATCTCTTGGGTATTTTAATAAGCTGTTACCAATAAGGTTAATCATGAAGATGCTGTGTTGCTGTTTCCTCACTCTCATGTGAAGCTGCCTTGTTGGTAACTCACAGAGTTACAGCTTTCTCTTTGGGGACTGGCTGAAGCACAGGTTAAGGTTTCAAAAATCTTTCCTCCATAGCAGCTGCGCAGCGATGTATTTTGTCCATGTCTGGTACTACCATCGAGGGTGCATGTGTGTGAACTTGCGCCGCATCTTGATGGTGTCCCACCTTGGAGTGGTGAAACCACTGCAGCACTTTTCCTTACTCTCCATTTCCTGTTGTTGAGGAGTTAGAGAGTGGCTGTAATTCTCCCCCTTCTGTGAAAGTGCTATTTGCAGATTCTCTTTCTTCTAATGCTGGAAAACGCTGGGAGACTCCCTGCACATTTTTACGACCCAAGTAGTAAGCCAGCTGATTCCATAGGCTGCGGCCTGAGGATGATTTATGGGACCTGAGGAGCTGGTTCTGTGCCTACTACAAGACACATGCAGTAGAGACTGGGGCAATTTTTTTTTCCGTGGAACAAACATTTAACTAAGTACCTATCCGTGTTCCCCCTCACTGCTTCTGCCATGCTAATAAGACTTCTTTCTTTAAAGAAGTGCAGCATTTCTTTGGTTGTCTCACCCTGTCACCACGATATGCTTTGAACACTTTTCATGCTCGGCAGCTTTGCGATCTGATTTCTGCTCAACGAGAAACTGAAACAAGTTCTAGAGGGAGCACTGAGGCTGCTGGCAGTTGGTCTCAGAATGAGTTTCTCTCACCCCTAAATCCTGGAGAACTTAAATCTTTGAAAGCAAGGGGAGTTCCAGGCAGGCTTACGCTACACCAGGGTGCTTGGCTGTCAGATTAGGGGTGCACTTAAATGATATATGCAGAAAACAGACTTGGGGTAAGTGTTTCTAGGCTGTTTTCTCTCTGGTCTGTCAGCATACTGCAAGTATGAAACTGATTACATTTAGTCACTGGGGAGAATACCTCTGTGCTGGTTCGTTGTTTTGTTATTTTTTCTTTACAAAAAGTAAAGAAATGCAAATTAAAAATACAATGAGGTAAACTGGGCAAATTTAGTGAAGGTATACTTGGGGCATATGCTGCTTCAAAGCATTTTTTTTTTTTAATACTATTTCCACTTGCTATTTTTAACTTCATAGAAGACCTTGATGAAGAACAGGGAGTGTATTCTACTGTACCATCACGTGCTATCAGCTTTTTACCGCGTTTTTCAGCTGAAAGCCTGGCACAACAACACCACCCCGGCTGCTGCCCCTTTCTGGGTGATTGCGCGGGCCCAGCTGCATGGGAGATGGTGATGCCTCTCAAACCGCAAACCTTCCCTTCTCCCAAAAGGTGCTTTCCCCTAAACCCAAGAGAGACTGAGTAGGCCAGACATGAATGACAAAATGTGGAAGAGTGTCATACTTCCTCTGGAGAAGCCCGAAATATTTTTGCAGCTGTAGTGGCCCTCATGGTGCGGAATCAACATGGACACATGGACTGAGGGGGCCAACAACCCAAGAAGCGAGAGAAGCTTTTGACATTCACGTTGTCTGGATCCGGCTCCCAGCTTACTAACTGCGTGTTAAAAGAGCGTAGGGGAAAAGCTGTGTGAGATCCTGTGAGGACAGGACGCCTTCTCGCTTTCCCACGGAAGAGATACGAGTGTGGGTGCAGCAAACAGCCCCCTAAAAGGAGCGGCAGGATCTGGAGGGGGAGGGTGTCCCTGCTCGGGAGCACATGACTTTGTTTTTCCTTCTCCAACCTGCCACAAACAATAAAGGTAAAAAGTTATCTCGTCAAATGACTCGCTGAAAATTCCTGTAATGCCGAGTATCTTTGCACTGGGTTTACGCTTTAATCTCTTTATACTTTTAAGACGCTTATTTAGTTTCCAGAGCAGTGAGGGGAGGACCGCTAAGCGCGCTACTGGTAATCACTTTTGGGTGGGATTTGTCTAATTTACTTACGGAATGAGTTTGTTTCGGTTTGTATCATGAATTCGAGTGCATCGCTTACAAACACGGCAGCGGCAGAGCCGGTGCCGGTGCGGTGCCGGGGGAGCGCGGCCCCGCCGGGACGGGGGCGCTGCCGCGGGCGGGCGGGCAGCGCTTAATGGCCGCTTCCCTTTGAAAGCCCGACCCGCTCGGGACAAAGTCCACCCTAAACCGCGGTCTCGGGCGATCCTACGCCCGCCCCGCCCCACCCCGCCTCGGTGGCCGGGATGAGAGGCGGGTGGGGGTGCGGTGCCCGCTGCCCGTCCGGGGGCAGGGGCCGGGGCCGGGGCGGGCGGCGGG
>VYZQ01037340.1:8006-21680 GCA_013400655.1 Mystacornis crossleyi
TTAGGGTTAGGGTTAGGGGTTAGGGTTAGGGTTAGGGTTAGGGTTAGGGTTAGGGTTAGGGTTGGGTTAGGGAAGGGAAGGGAAGGGAAGGGAAGGGAAGGGAAGGACCCAGCGTGCAGCAGGGGAGCAAGGAAGGATCAGCGGCAGAGCACTGACCCCAGCCCTCAGCCCCTTGCACTGCTCCTTGTGTGGGGAAGTTGATCCTGGGAAACAGAGAAGGGCAGGGAGAAGGCGTTGTTTTAATTTCTTCTGTTTTCACTATGCAAACCTATTTTAACTGGCAATAAATTAGTCTCCCCACAGCGGAGTCTGTTTTGCCTGTGGAGGCCATTGGTGAGCGCCCTCCCTGTCTGCACCTCGACCCATGAGCTTTTTCACCTAATTTTCACCCCTGTCCTGCTGAGGAGTGTGGCAAGGCCAACCCACCACAGCTCCTGGCTTTCGCTGAAGTCCCTGATACATCTGAGTGCACGTTCTGCCACAGCGGTCAAGCCCATCACTTACCGACAACTGAATTCCAACCTTAACATAAACCATGACTTCCTACAGATTATTATCCAAAGTAAATAAATGGTAAAACCAAGCTATTGCATTGCAATACCTTTAATTAAGTGACTTCATTTTGCTGTATTTTTCATTAAATGTCACGCGTAAATGACATAGCTGGGATAATAATATTCCTTGGATATTTCAGGATTTAGGTGGTCCAAGGTGTTCATCCCGAAAGGTTAGATTCCAGTTGCCTCACAGGTCATAGATTAAACTCTCTCTGGACAAAGTTTGGTGTGTGGATGCCCTGAGTCACTTCAACCTGAGCTGTGCACGTGATCCTGGCAGATTCTCTAGGGTTAAGGCAGCAGGCTGGATGAACACAGATGGTGGACTAGGTCCATTTTGTAAACTAATATGTATACATGCCTCCCAGCAATCCCAGCAATTCCAGATACAGACTATCTGCAGCACAGAGCAGAGGTGCAAATTTTGATGAAATTACTCCCAAAGAAGGACACAGAAGCAATTAAATTCATATTTAAAGTTCAAAGACCATTAAAAACTTGTACTGCAAGGCATAAGAAACTAAAAGATTATTAAGTGAATAATTAAAACAGAACAAAATGAGACCTTGATTTTGACCTTTTGCACATTTCAGTTCCTTTTTCAACATCAAGCTAACCTGAACTGGATGGGGAACAGATGACCCACTCAGAACTGCTTTACAGAGTCCACAGGATCCCTCAACTAGCACTGGAGAATTGTACTAATGCCAGGGGAATCATGGATGGTGAAGAGCTGGTGTGCTGGAGCCATCCAGTCTGCTCTGGAAAACCCATCTCAAATCCAGCAGAGCCCTTAAAATTTAATCGTTTGTGTGCTCGATTCCTCAGGAACCCCACTACTGTTTCCTCTCTTGATTTGAATGCTCCCTTCCCTCCTAATGCAGTATTTTTTCCTTTTATGGGTTTATTATTTTATTTTAGTTTTTGCCTACAGAACTGCCTCTTACCGGGGTCCTTCATGGCACACGTCAGCTGCCATTGTCACCTGCAGCCCTTTGCAGTTTGGTGTCATTTGGACACTTCATTAGCCCACTATTTCTTCTCTGTCTTCCAGATGCTAAAGAGGCTGGACTGAGCACTAATGCCTTCGGTAACTAATTCAACAAGTTCCTCATGCTCAATGGACTATTGTTTGTAATATCAGCCTTTGCTCACAATCTGTCAGCCTAATTTCAGCCCACATAGCAATGTCATTAAACAAGACAGCAGTTTTGGTACAAAGAAGCCAAGAACTGTAGGAACAAAACACCTCCTCGCTTTAAGAGATGCTTTGTAGAAAACTGATAATGCCACCAAAAAACATTTCTTGGTATTCAAGAAAGGATATAAATTTCCCAATTTTAATCTCATAAACAAACTGAACAAGTTTTTGTACTGCTTTCACAATGCTGTAATCATGGGAAATAGATTTATTGTAATGGATGAGAATTATGTTCCAATACCACAGGTAACACAGTGACATGCACTAGAAACTATGAAACAGGAATTAAAACATTGATTACAGCATTCCATTCAGATATTAAGCCCCTTTAACACTGAAAATAAATATTTTTTCTTAAGTGCAAACCACCTCTAAACTGATTTTTTTTAATATCTGTAAAAGCTTCCATAATTTTTTTCTTGCCTTTTTGCTAAATATATAGCAAGAGAGAAAACTATTTAATAAGTGGGTAGACTGCAAGTTCCTCCAGTGTCCCAGGAATCTTTGTGCAACTCCAAAATGCATACACTGTGCTCTGCAGTACCTGCAGCCAGCAGCTTCTGTGCTGAGATGATGACAAAAGTAAGAGAAAGCCAGATAGCACCAATTTTGTGTAATGTACCTACCAACTGTTTTCAGTCATGAAACAACTACCGTACAACCCTTCATGTGCACAGTTCTTATTCTGTGTATGTTGCTAGTCTGGAAATTTGTGATATCAGTAATAGAGTCTGTTCACAACCACACTGGTTAAGTATATTCTTCTGAAATCAGAGAAAAAAGTCTCACACTACTAAAACATCAGCTTTGCTTTACTTCACTTTGAGTTCATGCCCCCATGAAGCCATCACCACTCCATTCCATAAATACACAAGTTGCATATATGAGATTATACAGCATTTTCCAAAGCATCATCACTCCATATCATGTGATTAGCACTATATTTGGGGGTTAACATTATAAAACACAAGATATTAATGTTATTGAAGGTACATGTGTGATTAATGAACGGATTGAGTAATGTGACCTGCAAGGGAAAAAATCCGACAACATTATGAGCAATAAAATCTGAACTGGCTGGCATTCTAAGACAATTCTTGTTTAACTTTTTAATAATAACTTGGGTGCCCATCTGGACGTCAAACGAGTGTCTGACTATACCTTAAGAGTAAAACAAGTAATTTATTAGGGTAGCCAGCATTTTGCAAAACATTTTGGATTTTCTCTCCTATGCACTCTGAAATGAGTTGCAGGGTTTTTTTCTATTATTATTTTACTTTATAGAAATATTAGCACAGATCTTTTTAAACTGATGGGAAGATGTGAACAAATCAAATTCCCAAATGTCTATAAACTGACTTTCACTTAGCCTTGGGGTTTGTTTTTAAGACACGCTCAATTTTCAGTCACAGTTCTGTTCAATACTCTTAGCATACTGAGAAAAGAGGAGACATACTTTCCTTTAATCGTTCAAGCTGAAATTCTTAATTATATTTGCTTAAATTGCTTTACAGAGTAATGTTTAGTGCAATGCTCTCGAAATGTGAATAGTGAAAGGGGTCAATAGCATGTTTCAAGTTTCTTTAAAAGTCAGAAAAAAGCCCAATGATACTATTTTATTAATCATGCAACATACACTTAGTCCTCATAAAATATTAATGTATATTGCTTTCTACATCAATAAAAAGTGTACTTTACACAAAGAAAGAAAACCTGCTTAAGAAAATGCCAGCTAAAGTTACTAAACATTCTAACAATTATCATAAAAATGCTAGAAAAGAAAATACAGATATGTTAAGCAATCCTAAAATCTTCTTAAACTGCACATTGTGCTTGCCTACAGAGAATTTTTAAGATGAAAAATAGACCTTGAGGGTCTTAGACAAGCCTGAGGCAATATAAAGAAAAAGGTCAAACACTCTGCTAAAAAGGACCGTTATCTTCAGAACAACAACTTATCAGCCAGCTTGCAGCCCTGCTTATTTACAGTTATTGGTCCCAGAGGAAGTGCACTTCAGCGCAGGGCGCGATTACTTTGTAATGAGTTTGCCAGAAATGGTAAAGGAAACTAATTTGTAACAATGTGCTGTTCCCGGCACATGAACTTTCTCAGACACTTTTTTTTTGTCCGGCCATGAATAACTAACTTCAGCCTCCCTAATAAGCAGTGAAAACAGAAGTGCACTAAACCCGACTGAGTCTCGAGCATAAATGTGCTGAAATATCAGTGATTATCCCTCTCAGCTGTCCATTACAGTACTCATGATGACCACCAATTCCCCTGTGGTGGATATATAGAATGCAGGTTTCAGGGGGTGGATTTGCACATGAAAATTAACACCATTTGGAAGAAAATAGCCTGCACCTGTCACAGATTAGCAACAAAAGGTCAAATGCCTCCTTTTACACCTAGAGCACTTGCATATTGTATGCCTTGCTTATAGGAGCCTAATTCTAGTTTCTTAATTCAGAAAAGTGAGCACCATGGTGAACTGAGGAGAAAAAAAGAATTAAATCTTGGCTAAAAGCTATCAATAAATCTATTGATCAAGATACATATGAATGGAAGTAGCTGAAGCAATCTCTGTCTCTAAAAGAGGTAGTTTTTCAAAAGAGAATTACATAAAGTGCTCTTCTGTTTTTGTCAATATGCTGCCAGGTTTTGAAATGCTATTTTTCATCCACACAATAAAAATCTTGACAAGTAAGCAATAGAAAATCACTAATACACTTGCAGCTGCATTTCAATCTATACAAATTCTTTAAACAAAAACAACCAAGGAACAGATTGGAATATACATCATTTTCACCAGTTGAACCTGGGATCGAGTCCAAGATAGCCAAACAGTATTAATCTATATTTCATGCAACTCTATATTTCACAAAATAAGGTAAAATGTTAAATATGGAATACCCGCAATGGAATTTATCCTTATAGATCATAACACATTGAGATGATAATGCAAGAAATTTTATCGATATGTTCTAAATGGAACAGGAACCACAGGGACTGAGATCTGTAAAAACTTCTCTCGAGTGAAAGATGAGATATCTTCTGAAAGGAGACCATCTAGGAATGTCAGATGTAAAAATCCCACTTGCTTTATTCTCTCTGTCTGTGAAAAGAATTCATTAAAAATAGCTTGGCAATAAGTCCTAAAGAACTTCTAAATAGTATTAAGAGTTCTAAATAGGAAAAGAAAACTCTAATTAAATAGTGATGATCTCTGAAAACCCAACAGTTTTTGCATCATCTCATAGATTCCTACCCAGAGCATACGTCAGCTCAAGACACCTGACACCACAAATCACGTGATTTGAAAAAAGAGACCATACCATAAAAAAAAGATACATAACACCTGTAAATTATAGTTTAAATTATTAAAATTGCACATATCAAGCTCTCCAACACAAAGTAATACCTACACTGCCACAGTTAAATCAATGTTCTGCAGAAAAACCCTCGGTACGCTTCAGCAATATAGTATCCTTTTCAAAACCTGATGTTTCAGTTAAAACCACAGCAATGCCCATGACTCCACTTTTGATCAAAATCCAGACTGCCTTTGAAAAATGGTCAAGACTATCAAAGAGGCAAAGCATTTCAAAAAGTACATTTCAAAAGCTGGATGCTTCAGTCTTGATTTGCAGTCTCTTTTCCATCTTCCCTCCTCAATTAAGCGAGTTGAAATTTTTGTTTCCATTATGTTTTAAGTTTTTATCAATAGTGACATCCAAATAACAGTAAATCCATAGTTTTTGTGAAAAGAATTGTATGGGAACAATGACTTAGGTCTTAGCAGCAGTTAGTAAAAAGCCAGGTCCCATCTGCAAAAGGTAAATCAGGATGTAGAGCTCACAGAGGCTGAGAAATTCTGATTGAGCTTTTATTGTAAGCAGACAGTGTGATAAAATCTAATTGTGACTGACAGCACAGGAAAATTCTAGCTTTACACTTTCCTTGTTTATCTATGTAAGCATTAAAATAAATTGTACTGGTTTTTTGGGTATATGTAAGTTATGGATCTCTATTTGTTTCTTTTGGTGTTGATCTTAATTCATAACAATGAGAGCCTGATTTTATTTTCCACACCTTTTGAGGATCACAGCCCGAGTTCCACTCTCTCCAATACTTTTCCTCCCAAGTGACATAAGTAAGGTGCACTAGATCCATTTCCTGGGGTCATTCTGCCCATAGGCCCCGGGAACACAGTTACTGCTTCTCAGTGGTCCCAAACAAGTGTAATGAATAAATCTTTAATTCTTTTGTATTGAGTTAAATTGCAGAAATATTAATGATGTGTGGCCTAGACTAAAACACCCACAGGAGTTTTATAAATTAAAACTTTTATCTGAATTAGAGTAGGAGGTAGAATTGTCTTCCACACAGAAAATTAAGGGAATTGAAAACCTTTAAAAAAGAAGGACTGGTTGAAAAAGGAGAGAATCATAAATGATCTTAAAACTATTAGTTGAATATAAAAGAAAGAGGGGTGGGGTGGGCAATGCTGTGATGTATTTTATTAAAAACAGTTACAAAAAGATTCTCATCTTTTAGGAGTCTGGACAGTTCTGCCAATGGATAACTTTAGGATGAGTTCTTCCTTTCAGAAAAAAATACTTCTCTTGGTCACAGTAGTTTGAATGATGTCTGGGCAGAGGGAAAGGGAGAATAGTGGAATTAAAATTTATTAAGTAGGTTTGATCTTCCTCGAGCAGTGAGGATACTATTACAGAGATTTCACATCATAAATAACTGTAAAGTTCTAGCATGTGTTAATCCCAAAGGCCACATACTGACTTCACTTGCAACCTTCTTTTATAGTCCAGGACAGTAAACAATGCAATTTAGAAAGACAACATAAGCAGCTAGAACTGGAATATTCTATTTTTGTGTTCATTAAGAAGAGCAGTCTTAACGGTGATCCCAGTTTGGAGCACAATGAAAAACAGCAACAAGTATTTCTGAGTATTTAGGGATCATGATTGCTCAACAACCACTATGAGCAAAATAGCACAATATAAAAGTAACAGATATCCCAAAATACTACAAAGACCATTGTGTAAACAACAGGCTTACGTAAGTATTAAGAAATTATAAAATACAATCTTGTTGAAAGAATTCAATGGTTTTGATCAAATAAGATTGATATTTAATCACTTGCAGCCAAAGAGCCTTATTTCAAAATTGCCCTTTTCAACAAAAAATAATGCTTTCAGTTGAAGGACCTAAAAAACCTGGTGCTGCAAAGAATAAAATGTCAATGTTCACCGTGTAGGGAAATTGTAAAGGATGCATAAAATGGAGTCAGTCTCTTGACTCCTTCTCCTACATCTGTGAGAGTCTTATGAATTCCAGAAATATTAGCAGAGCCCAAGACTGCAGGACAAATGCTCCAAAAAGTCACCAATTCATGTAAATACACAAACTGACAGTGGTAAAGCAGCAAAGCATCAACTTAGTAGGGAGTGTCAAGAGTGCTTAAGAATCAGAGGCCTGTGCCCTGAGATGGCCATTGCACACCCACTACACCAAATCCACCAAATCCCCAGAAAAACAGATTTCTCTGCTCCCTCTTTATCAATTCCCCAAAGGCCTCCAATGACAGATGGGCAGTTATTTATCCACGGCAGCGAACCTTTGTTAAAGGAAAATCAGAATACAAAGAGGTTTTGCATTAGTGTCACAAAACTCAGCTTTCTTTAACAAAGCGTGTGCTCCCAAAATGGGTCTCTCACGGCTGTGCTTGTACCACATCTTTCAGAGCAGAGCTCTTAAAGGAAAAGCATTTGGGGAAATTTCTGTTTGGAAGTCACTTAGCATATAATGGGTGCTATCCTAAATAAATAATTAATAAGTTAATAAATAAATTATAACAGTGTCTGCAGCCTTAACCACGGAAGCAACCACCAAGGCAGATGAGCGAATAGGAGCTACGGTACCACAGTGGGGATGTTCCATCACTGGTGTGTCACAGTCAGAAACATGTTCTAAATACTGGCTTGGTTGGGGCCTGATGCTCAGTGTACACCACTGAAATCTGTTGCTCTCTGTAGCCTCTGATGTAAAACATTCTCATATTTACCTGCTGCCTAGACAGCACAGGTGTGCAAGAAAATGTATTAAAAATGGTTAAAAATGTTAAAAGCTGCATATTCTTTATTCTTAAGTACATCATAGCAGTCCTACTTATGTAATGCTTCCTACTCAATATATTCATCATTTTGCAAAGACCCTGAGAATTCTTCTAATGCAAAAGAGAAGAAAGTTCTTTCATCCTACAAGGGAGGATATTCCTGTTGATTTATTACTGCACAGTAATGCTGTAATTCTGCATTTGGCCTAGTTTGGTACCTTATTCACAGAATCACCATTTTTTACAGGGGAATCTTTCCAAAGTCTGTATGACTACAGACTGACGCTTGAATATAAATGAATAGATGGAAATCTTAATCAGTTTGGAGACCTATAGTTATATTATATTCCCAAGGACCTCTCGAAAGTCACCAGAGCTGTAAATATAATTGGAGGATTTTTATTAAAGAGTATTAATGAAAAGATTCCAGGTATTGCCTTATAAAAGAATCTTGCTTTTTGAGATGGATCCTGGATAAGAACTTTCTTTAACTAATAAAATACTGGGTTTATAGCTATAACTTTCTTTATCTTATTAAAAAAATCCTTGAAAAAGTTATTGTAAGGATAGACTTCCCACACAAATACTGAATCTGAATAACATCTGTCCTACATACAGCTTCTGCAGAAGAAACAGTCTTATTTTAGTTTATTATAAAATTGAATTTGGTTCTCTATGCCGTTATCAATCTAGTCACAAAAACAGTTTGGGGGCTAGAAATGTTATTCTCATTCAAGACATTAATCCCATCACTTCATTGCCTAAAAGTGGTATCTTACCATATAATCTCCATGATAAAATTCACAGATAGACTTCTCTGCAGTCTGGGTACATTTTTAGCCATTTCATCAGATTAGACTGATACACAACTTTTCTGCTTGTCTCCTCCTCCTCCTCGGTAGCTCCTACTCTGACATTCTTTTGTAGAACAAGGTGATTTCGCTACTTTTCTCTTTATTATACAGCACTTTCATCCTTCTGTAGGTAATGGAACTTGCTCCTGTATTTTCACTTATATAATTTTCTAACTCCTGTGTCTTGCTATTTTCCTTTTCTCCAGACACCAGCCTATTCTGGAAGGTCCCCTGGATTTTCAGACCTACCAATATTTATGAAATGCCAATACTGTTCATATCCTAACTGCATTATGTTGGTTTGTTTTTATAATGCTGCTAGAATTTATACAGGCCTTTGTAACTGTACCCACATGGATGTTATGGAAAACTGCTTATCTCATATATCTTTGTTTAGTTACAGCTTAAATTAGACCTTAAAAAAACTATCTAGTTGTTATTTTTTCAATCAGAAGTGATAATTTAAATATTGACATTTTAGATGGCACCAACGTTTTTGATTCCTGCTACGGTTACAGTGTTTTTTTAATATCTGAATGTCTGTCTTAATTTTGGTGGGGTTTTGGTGGGGTTTGTTTTTTTTTTTATTTTGCTGAATCCAGAAGTGTTTCCTTTTATTTCAAAGTATTTCTATGTTTGTAGTAAATTAAACATTAATCTTTCTCTGTAAATGTCAAGTGATATTTAAATGTTTTTCTGGCAGATAAATGATTATTAATATTAATGCAATAAAATCACAGCTCTTTGTCCTTTCTTTGATATTTAAGAAAAAATTAAGAATGTCAAAACAGTTCTGCAAAAAGAAAATTCATTGGTCTACCATCCAGTCTTCATTAGCCTGAGAGGTAAAAAATTACTGATCTTGTGAGACAATGTGTTTATAGAATCAGAAAGGGTTGAAAATGAATTACTCTATCAGTGGTAGAGTGTGTATCACTTCAATGTGAAAATGCCTTGTTAAAGTTCATTTTAATTTAAAGCCCCCTTTTGTCATTCAAAAAGCTTTAGCACAACGAAAGAATCTTTGTCACTTTCATAATTAGTCCCTCTTTCACTAAATGAGAATAAAATCTGATCAGAAGTCCATACAGGCAAGGTCATAAATCAAAGAGAAAAGCTCCACAACAGTCCTGTAAGATGTCCAAAGGCACACACAGCTTGGAATTAAAGCACTGTAGTCAGGATCCACTCCCAGAAACACAGCACCAAAAAAGCCCCAATAATATCTGTTTGACAGGCTAAATTTATCTCCATATTCTGTAGCCCTATAAACACATTTTGCTGTTTAGATACAAAAGCAATTTCAGCACCAAGGACAATCCAGGAAAGCAAACAGCTGTTAAAGTGCTACTATCACCATTTGCCAAGCAAAGTCAAATTAATTTAACTTAATGGTCTCACTTCAAACTGTGGCAGTAAAACAAAAAAAAAAAAATGCCATATATGATAATTGTCATAAAGCAGGAACAAAAGTTGTATTAACAGAAAAAACTCCTTAGGAAATCAAGTTTAATTTTATACACAGAGTGAGTAGGCAGCCCAGCTCAAATGTAAACTGGATTTTATTCAACTTATTTTCATTTCCAGAGGAAAGTAAAAAGACATTTTGAAAGATGTAATAAAATTCTCAACCTTGGACAGTTATGGAGAGAGTGACAGCACATCACTCTCTCTACTCAGGGATCATCAGAACACCAACAGATACCCAAGCCATCAACATATTATTTTACTCTCCATGTTAACACAAAATGAGGATTTCATCAGAAAATGATGCCTAAAACATGGGGAGAGAGGAGAGCAAGGAGAGGGCAAGGTAGGAAGTTGAGGGGATGGCTGTTATAAAGTGGCAGCCAGCAATGAAATTTGTATTCTACAATAGATTCACCTTTTACAATTCCATGTATTATGTTAACATTAAATGCTAATCTTAAATTTTAATCAGGTGGGAGTATTTTTAAAGTAGCTACATCTATCCAAACAGGAAACTTCATGAAAATGCACATTCACATCTATAAAGTATACATATATATGTAGACATATGTATTTGTATATCTCTACCGTCAAATACACTGCTACGTACATTAAAATTGTGCAACTTTCCTTTATGAGGCTTTGGGTTTTAACAATATTTTCTCTGCAGAACCAACCTGTTGATGTCCTGTCCCTAACCATGCAAACACCAAATTATTTTCAAAGGAAAGGGACAGAGTGGTTGTTTACACGTCTATCACATGTTCCCGACATTTCACATTACAATAATTATATAATGATCACAAGTAATTCAATTCCACATATTTGAAGACATGTGAAATCGGCCTGCTAAGCAACAGACTGAAGAGTATTGGTGTGACAAAAAGAGAGCCTCCTACAATCTCACACTTTAGTTCGCTTACATTGAGCTTCTCCCGTTGGTTCAGGTAGGGAGCGCTCGGGTTTCCTCCAGGACACAGCCCCCGTGCCTGAGGCACCAAAGAAATGTAATTTCCCCTGTCTCTCAGACATACAGGTATCTAAAAAGTGCAATTTGCAAACTCCCATACAAGCAAAGCAAGCCTGGGATCTGTGACGAGGGCGTGCAGGTGATTAGAGAAAGAAAATGGATTTAAGATGGATGGGATGAGAATCTGAGTCAGACATATTATTGAAATTGAACTGCCTGGATCTTTTTCTTATAAGTGAGTATTCCAAAAAGCCAACAAAGCTTTTAAACAAAAAGCAGGCTTTTTTACTGTATAATCAACTAGATTAATTGGCTTTTAAATACAGAAAACTCAAAATGACTAAGTATGAAGGAACAAAAATCAAACCAGAATTCCCTTGCCCACTGTACTCCTGTTTTTACTTTTCACCTTTATTTGAATTTCACAAAACATGGAGGAAATTATGATTTTAAAGCTGATCACATCATACACTGACTTTTTCTGCTCTTCTAATAATTCTTGGATATCCAGAAGTTTCTAGCCTACCAAGACGCCCACCTAAGCTTGATTTAGGATTCTAATTAAGTGAATTAAAATTAAATTTTCTTTTATTTGACTGTATCTCCAAATTTTTTCTCACTGGGTTTCTGTGTGGTAGGAACATATTTTTCGAAAAAGAAAGAAAAATATCTAAAAAAAAAGGAAAGATTAGATTTTCAAAATAGAGAAAAATTTATCGTAAAATATTTTATGAACCCAGAAAAGAAATCAGTATTTCTAAAGCAATTAGTACTTAACCTTACAGTGATTGTTGGGCTGTATTATTGTTTCTCATAGCCATGAAGTGACCTTGATCAATTATACAGATCCAGTGTTGCTTTTGACTCTTCAGAGGCAGGAACATACAGGCACTTTGCAGTATTATTTCTATTCAAAATTAGGCTGGATTTCTAAACAGAGGTGCCAATTTATGTAAGAATCTAAAGAAATAGCAAAACTTTTCAGCTATAATAACTACATTTGTTACATATTATATTTTACTTCTAATAGTATACCCTGACAATATAAGAAGCTGCTGAGACAATATGAGCTCTTTAGAACATAGTGCACATTAACTGTGAGAGAAAGGGGTTAATTAAAATTATTTCTTTAAATACATCCATGGTTAATTTCAATTTTCAGTTTGAATCAATATGTATGTGCTCTACAACACATTCATTTATTATGACATACAAAAATCTTTTCCTCATTAAATGCATTGGAAAGTTCTAATACATTATGGAACAGTGGGCAAGGAGTTAGCAATTATCACCTTAAGAAGCAAGTAAATATTTGTGGTTCCTAATTTTAATAATATTCTAGTACTTTAACCTCAATAACATGTATTTCTTTAGTTTATTTACTTAGAAGTAAAAAATCAGATACTTAATGTATTAGTAACAAAACTTTTACATGTTACAATCAATAGTGAAAAACTTTTAAATAACAAAATTAACAAATGTCACTAGCTTTAACCAAATAGACCTGCTTTTTCAAAAGCCATTCTTCAAAACCAGAAACTTTTATAAAGCCTGTGTATTCATTTTCATATTTTTACCACACTGACAGGAAAACATTATCTCTGTGACTGAAAGATGACTTTCTGTCACACTGCTGATATGAAAGGCAGTCAGCAACGGAGAGACCTTTGGCTTTAGAACACCCCAGACTCACAAGAAACATGGCAGTTCCCTGTACCCTCTAAAGATGGAAATAGTTTAAACTTTGGGAATTATAATTAGAATTTAAAAGATTTCCAATTCTGAAAGGCGGGCAGCTTCTTACAGTTACGAGGATGGCAGGGGTGTTGTAAGTATCAATTTATAAACTCTTTTACAAACAATAAAAACAGGGGATATCAGGAAACCTGAAGGGCTAGCAGTTATATTTTCATTTTTTTAAAAACTAATTTATTGAAGTCAGTAAAGTGATTTTGTTAACCTCATATAAAACTTCACCTGCAAAAATCAGTTCTATGCAGGCTGAGGGATTTGGCCTCAGTGCACAGAACCAGGGATTCCAGGGTCACATGGATATTCGAGTCTCTTTTTTCCCCTTTCTCTCATTATTTGTGCATTTGCTGCTGCATTTTGCTATTCCTCAAGGCCTCGAACCCACGCTGGAACGGAGCCCAGGCCAGACCTCGCCCTGAGCACACCGAGTTACAAGAGTGTGGTCCAAGGTGGCACCACCCACGAGCGTCACAGCACAGGGCAGTGACTCTGCCCACTGCTCTCATATCCAACTGAGCCTCCACGTTCCTCTGCAAGGCATCTGGCACCAAACCACATCAGGACGTTCTTCCACTATCATCCAGCAAAGAATAATAATAAACATGGAGGAATGATCGGCTAACAATTTTTGGGGGGCTCTATTACTGCAAGACGAGATCATTTTGTAGGACTAGACAGGTTAACTAAGAATAATAAAGAAGTTTATTTTATTTGGTTAGATTTTCTTGGTGTT
>VYZQ01037340.1:22293-35970 GCA_013400655.1 Mystacornis crossleyi
AAACCAACAGAAATTGTAGTTATGCAGAGATTTTTCCACTGATTTCTACCCTGGACCAGGCACTGAAGATTTTGCATCTGTCAGCACAGATTACCTGTGCTAGAGAAAGTATTTAGAGTGCACAAATGAAGTGGGAGTTTTGGGTTAGAAACATTTCCTGTCCAAAAGAACATGCAGACTGCATAAGGACAAATGATAACCAAACATCAGGGCAGTAGCTCTGAATCCCAGTTTCTTTAAATATTAAATATATAGAAATATAAATTAAAACATTTAAAAAGAAAAAAATAGGAAGAATTTTGGAAAGGCAGATTGAAGAAAATTTTTCAAGGAAGGGATACAGGTAGAGGAAATCATGAAAATGAGAAACCTTGACTAAAATAAAACAGACAAAATATTTACTGATGGAAACAAAATGCAAATATGAGGGAAGGAAATAAATGGATCACTAAATGCAAAAGGATAAAGAAGAGCACACAGACAGTAATAATGAAAAACAAAACAAATGCTAATGGCAGACCTGGACATGGAGTCCTACAGGTGATAATAACAAGGTTTAATTTGATATAGCATTTAATGTACAGGCTCAAGAAGTGAGGCTCAACATTCTCTCAACATACAGAAGAAGATGCTTCAGCAATAACATTTACACAAATGCAGAGAGGAAAGAGAAATACCAGGCAGGATAGCAGAGTGATAATCAAGTAAGAGGATGACAAGTGTTTGGGATGAAACTACTGAAATAGAAGGACCACAGAAAAGACATGCAGTAATAGCCAAAAGTCAAGTTACAACCTGCTATCAGCTTTTATTTTTCAGAAAAAAAAGCATAAATTAATTCTAAGATTGCTGCTCCATTCCTCATCTTCACTCCACTTTTAGGAAGGAGCACATCTACAATCCATCACCCCAACCAGCTCAGGCATAAAGCTCTGGTATTCTGACAGCAGTGGATCTGTAACAGCACAAAACTCCTGAGGGTGAACTCACCCTCTCAGTATTTATCCAGTCTCAAGACATTTTGGGCTGTGCTAGCACTGCTAAACAATCTAATTTGACTGTGCCTACACAAGTGGCCATCAGCCCAGTGCAGGTACANGTACCCTCTAAAGATGGAAATAGTTTAAACTTTGGGAATTATAATTAGAATTTAAAAGATTTCCAATTCTGAAAGGCGGGCAGCTTCTTACAGTTACGAGGATGGCAGGGGTGTTGTAAGTATCAATTTATAAACTCTTTTACAAACAATAAAAACAGGGGATATCAGGAAACCTGAAGGGCTAGCAGTTATATTTTCATTTTTTTAAAAACTAATTTATTGAAGTCAGTAAAGTGATTTTGTTAACCTCATATAAAACTTCACCTGCAAAAATCAGCTCTATGCAGGCTGAGGGATTTGGCCTCAGTGCACAGAACCACGGATTCCAGGGTCACATGGATATTCGAGTCTCTTTTTTCCCCTTTCTCTCATTATTTGTGCATTTGCTGCTGCATTTTGCTATTCCTCAAGGCCTCGAACCCACGCTGGAACGGAGCCCAGGCCAGACCTCGCCCTGAGCACACCGAGTTACAAGAGTGTGGTCCAAGGTGGCACCACCCACGAGCGTCACAGCACAGGGCAGTGACTCTGCCCACTGCTCTCATATCCAACTGAGCCTCCACGTTCCTCTGCAAGGCATCTGGCACCAAACCACATCAGGACGTTCTTCCACTATCATCCAGCAAAGAATAATAATAAACATGGAGGAATGATCGGCTAACAATTTTTGGGGGGCTCTATTACTGCAAGACGAGATCATTTTGTAGGACTAGACAGGTTAACTAAGAATAATAAAGAAGTTTATTTTATTTGGTTAGATTTTCTTGGTGTTGAAGTCTTTCTGCAGGATTTGAAATAATTCACAAACATTATCTTTCCAATGTAACATCCACAGTAAAATGACACTGGATTGCATATTAATCAGCCAACGCTGAATTTTCTCCACATTTTCTAGTTCATACACTGTGGAATTTTATTTTGTTAAAATATGCTAGCCTATATTTGCTTTCACTATGGATTCATGTAGATGAAAAAAGACCAAATCACAATTATCAAATTATATAATACATCTTTCTGATTTCAGCATTCTTCCTTTCTCAGAAGAACCAACAATTTAACATACGTCTTCCAGTTATTGTTATCAGTTAGCAAAGCTTGTTACAGTACTGTCAAAGAACACAATATTGCTTTTCTCCTCATCTAGGTTAAATCAGCCAAAACTGAATAGGTTGCAAAAGATAATGCTTGTTCTCCCTCCTCTTTCTTTACTCAGCAGGTTCATTCTTCATTAGTCTGAGTCAGAGGCGATAACCTAACACAATTTTTCCAACAATATTTAAGGTTCCCCGTACTGCTGAAATAATATCAGTTATTGTTACATTCTATCTGAAATAGTATCTATTATTCCTAATATCTGTTGAAGCATGGCAGACTATAAAATAGCATCCCTACAAAGAAAAGTCCATCTTATCCACCGTGATTCAGGATGACACATACTTTGTTCAGTTTTAAAGAGTAATCAAAGGTGTGGGCTTAAATCCAATTAGTGTGCTTCAAAGAAGATAATGTCAAAATGCTTCAAATGGTGATTCTACCGTGTAACACTGTAGCTCTGAACTTCGGGGGGTGCCTCAGATTTCTGGAACTATAAAATGAAAACAAAAGTACCTTGTAAAGCACACAGTGATCTTCTGCACTGAAAGACTATAAGCATAAGTTATTATTAACTAGGCTAATATTCTAAATACAAAATAAAGTCAGAAGTCTTGGAAGTCATGTATTCACATCCTAAGAAGTATCTAGATGCCATTGTGACACTGCAGACAAATGGGAGAGACACTTTTAATTGAACTTCTTGTAATCACTGAGAATGTTCTTTTCCTGCCATCCAATCAGTTGTCTCCTCTGGCATTCACTCTCACTGACCTCCTGCCCATCGAGTGACAGAACATCTGCCCAGTTGTCCCATGACCATTCGCAGAAAGTTTCACAAGCTTATGGTCTGACCCAAAACCAACAGAAATTGTAGTTATGCAGAGATTTTTCCACTGATTTCTACCCTGGACCAGGCACTGAAGATTTTGCATCTGTCAGCACAGATTACCTGTGCTAGAGAAAGTATTTAGAGTGCACAAATGAAGTGGGAGTTTTGGGTTAGAAACATTTCCTGTCCAAAAGAACATGCAGACTGCATAAGGACAAATGATAACCAAACATCAGGGCAGTAGCTCTGAATCCCAGTTTCTTTAAATATTAAATATATAGAAATATAAATTAAAACATTTAAAAAGAAAAAAATAGGAAGAATTTTGGAAAGGCAGATTGAAGAAAATTTTTCAAGGAAGGGATACAGNAGATTGCTGCTCCATTCCTCATCTTAACTCCACTTTTAGGAAGGAGCACATCTACAATCCATCACCCCAACCAGCTCAGGCATAAAGCTCTGGTATTCTGACAGCAGTGGATCTGTAACAGCACAAAACTCCTGAGGGTGAACTCACCCTCTCAGTATTTATCCAGTCTCAAGACATTTTGGGCTGTGCTAGCACTGCTAAACAATCTAATTTGACTGTGCCTACACAAGTGGCCATCAGCCCAGTGCAGGTACACGAGCAGTTTTATGTTGCATTGAAGGTATTTCATTATACAACTTAACAGTAATATGAAATATATACGTAAAGTCTTATATAATTGGAGACTAATATAATAAAAACTGCAAGTAAGAAGACCAAAAAAGGAACACGAGCATCAAAAAAATTCTTAGTCAATTATTCAAAAAACTCACTGTGAACATAATTTCCTAAGCTGACCACCAAAATGCTAAAAGGAAAAAGAAAAAACCCTAGATGTATTATTCCTTAGCTCTCTATATTTTATATTGCATTCATGAAGAAGGCTTAAAAGTTTTTCACATCAGAAACATGACATTCATTTACAATCTTAAAAAAGGCTACCAAAAATGAATTATTCATAATGTAGTACAGTAGCAACAATAAACATTCAAGCCCAGTTTTTTTAAAAAACAGAATAAATTATATTTCTTATGAAAAAGGTACAGTTTCAGATGAGAGAAACAGAGATGTGATTCTACCAGAAACTGCTAGAATATAATAATAACCCTTAATATTTTATGGTAATTTACTTTTACATTATGTAACTGTAGTAGATACTGGAATTCCAGTAGCTGTCTAAAGAACACACGGTGATAATTTATGGTTTGTTCCCAGTTTGTCTTCAGAAATACAAACACTAAATCAAAATTACCATGCTAAAGGCTGAACCTAGAAGGCAATTAGGTTACTAAATAGCATCAATAAATGTAAAATGAAGCTCTGCATGTATCCAAAATAATGCGTTTCCCACCTAATAACTTGTATCCAAATTCCTGTTAGGCTGACCAAAATATTCTAAAATATTTTCTTCTGAAATCAAATAGTAGCCATCCAAGAACAAAAATACATTTTGTTTATGCAGAAACACCTCTTCTGAAGTATGTTTTCCAACCAGTATTCTTTCAAAAGTACAAACCACTGTTTATTTCTCAGTGTTTTGTCTCCTCTTGCATTAGAGTGGCAGCTCAAACAAGCAAAGATCTTAATTTGGCTTGTTAACTTTGGAACAGCAGGCAGTTGAGAATTTTTAAGTGATTTAAAGAACAACAAGAACAGAATCTATCTGAAGTGTATTCTAATTTCACGGCAAAAAAAAAGAGAGAAAGTATTAATATTGTAAGTGTTCTCTCTGGAGATTGACTAGTCCTGAAAAAGGATCAGCATGAGCAGGCTGCTCTGTACTGCATCTGCCCAGGTTTTGAACACCCCTGTGGACAGAGACTCCACAGCCCCTCTGGGCAGCCTGTGCCAGGTCTTGAGACCCCGAGAAAAAAAAATCAAACATGACCACACAAAGGATAGGATTCATGAGGAAAGGACGAGGGAGCTGGGCCTGTTGACCCCTGGGAAGAGATGACTGAGAGAGGCCCTCATCCATGTCTGTCAGTGTCTGCAGGGACGGCTCAGAGCAGGGCCCAGGCTCTGCTCGGTGGGGCCCAGCACTGGGACAAGAGGAATGGACAGAAACTGATGCGCAGGAAATTCCACCTGGACATGAGGAAGAATTTTCCTGTGCAGTGACTGAGCACTAGAACAGGATACCCACACAGGGTGTGGAGTCTCCCTCAGTGGAAATATTCCAGAACCGTCTGGACACAACCCTGTGCCACGTGCTTGCGCAGGAAGGTGGGACAAGGTGACCCACTGTGGCCCCTTCCAATATCCTGTGGTTCTGCGAAAGGTATTTCTGAATCCAGAGCTGAGAAGGAAGCACCAGGAACATTGTTCTCCCAGCTGGCACGGCCTGAGCCTTGTCCTGAGCAAACAGCAGCACCGCATGCTCTGGTCACACAGGGACAGAGACGCAGCAGCTCAGCACCGCTGTGCCCACAGCCAGTGGCCCTTCCAGGGCAAGGGCTCACGTGAACATTTCAAATGGTTTTTCTCTGCTTTAGTCCTTTTTCTTTTGTTCCCCTCTTCTTTATAGCATCACTATTTGATCAAATCCAGTAGACATAATACAATATATGAAATTTCCTACATTTCATCCTGAATTTGGCTCACATGGATCTGATGCAAAGCACTCTTAACGTTTCTCAGCCATTTTGCACTCATTTCACACAGCTGAAATTCACTACAAAAGGCACTAGGCAGTCAAGAACCAGGGTTTTTGTGCTCCTGTCTTCTGCAAAACAGGGATAATATTACAGGTTACAGAACTAACTGAACAAAATACCACCATTTAGTCTAGCAGAATATTTCAATGTTCTCCCAGATGAAAACAAGCCTTTCCAATACCTTTTAGCTCCCAAATATTTACTGTTCTGATGCCACTTTCTCTTTTATTCTGAGTACAGCCATTGCTTGTGATAGTCTATATAGCATCATCTGCATCAGCAGAGTAAAGAACACTTCAATTTCTTCTGCTCATGAAGGGCTCCGATTCCAAAAGACAGAGGTTAAGCATATAAACAGGACAGGGAAGGCAGAGTACTACTTTCAGGAAACAGCAAGGAGAAACATTGCTGGCAAAACAAACGATGCCAAAATTTTTCCACTGGCACTGCTCTACACTGTATTTTCCCTGGGTTTGAGAACCCAGCAAGATGAAACTCTGGAAGGGTGGTTGGCAGCTCTTTTAAAGGTTCAAAATCAGATAAAAACCTAAGGTACAGTTAAGGTCTGCACTGCGCCCACCAGAAGAGTTTGACCTGGACCTACCAATCACTCAAAACTAACATTTTTCTCTATTTTAAGAAGCAATTATTCAAAGCAATTATTTCCTTAGTCAGTAACTGAGGCAGAGGTCACCTGTTATTCTATAGAGTAACCACGGATTTATTCAAATCCAGGGACTGTATATGGAAAGAATTTTGCATCTCCTCATTAGTGACTTCCAATGGTGTTAAAAAATCTTTAGGTAGAGCACAAACTCATCTAGACATTTTTCCTTCATGCTTTCAACTGTCCCAGGCTTCTATTCTGTCACTATATATACATACCTCTATACATTCCTGAGTGATTAACTGATGTCACATTCATGTTCATATTAACATGTGCAGTTTGAAATAAACACAGCTGCATTTATGTCAATGATTTTATATTCAAATATATCTGATTATGCTGAAATAAACACAGCTGCATTTATTTCAGTGATTGTACATTCAGATAAGGATATTTGTTCAGTGTAATGTAATGTTCCTTCACACTGGCAGGGACATTGCTATTCTATCTTGTATTTCCCTCTATCATTTTTCCAGATGGAAAATTTTGAGCAGATACAGAAAAATGGAAACTGGAAAATTTATCTTAGAACCTGATATGCAGGAAAATCCTTTTTCTTATTCTCAAAAATTACTTAGCCCTCTTTTATATAAAGTATCTTTGTTGTTGAGGGTCTTTTTAAATTCCTTTTCTGTCAAAGAAGAACCTTACAAAAATCCCATGTAAACTTTTAAATCTGATGGACTTGTAAGTACTAGTAATGTGCAAAATCTTAAGAATGGATCTGCATCAGGTCTGTTTCTGGACAACACCATCTTCAGCCACCGTTCTCCTAAGAAAATAGTTTGAATGGAAACAAGAACTGTAAGATTTTCCTTCTTATTATTTCATCAAAGTACAGTTTTGCACGATGTTAATTTTGGCTTGCAACTATTACCTCTAATCTGTTTCCAGAAAACAATAGAATATTATTAATATATGTACTAACAGCGATTAACAATTAAATCAGACGTATCTATCAGGTGACATCAGGGTCCAGCTCAGTAACTGCCAGAAATGGATCCCTAGAGAGGAGCATAAGAAAGAAACAATCATTTGAAGACACCTCCCAGTATAATTCCCTAATTTACAAGGCACAGTTTATGAACTTTTTAAGCCAGAAATGGTGTCAGTGTTTGGTCGCTCTCAACTGATTTTTCTTTCCTGGGCTTTCCTGTTTTTTTTTTTTAATTGAAAGCATGACACATCAGGTTTTAGCATCCACAATGTCCTGCAGGAAGAAGTTCCACAGCTTAATTAAACATGTAAGGAATCATTCTCCTTTGTTTGCTTTCAACATATTAACTGCTAGTTTCATTTGATAGCCCTTAGTTTTTGTACAAAGAGAATAGACAGGGAAACACTGATATTTTAACCAGGAACCATGATTTTACAGACCTTTAATATATTATTCCTCAGTTGCCTCTTTTCCAGACTAGGGATCCACAGTGTATTTGGTTGTTTCTTATACTGAGGCCGTTGAAAATCTGCTCTGAGCTTACAGCATCTGATCACTGACATTTCTGCTTTTGTTTCCAGTTGCTTATTCTGGTCCCTTTTGGGTCAATCAAAGGGCAAATCAACACGAGGGCTTTTATACCAGCTGAGGAGAGGCAAACACGTGGTAAGAGGCAGGAGGAAAGGATTGGTCCTGAAGAAGGCAGTGTGAGAATCAGATGGTAAACTGACTGTGAAAATCATAACTGGCACAACAACTGCAATTAACGTCCTAATTCTTTACTCTTGCTGTTACACTAATACTTCCTGAATTTTCATTAGTTCCATAGATCATTAATATCTATTTTCCACAAGTTATGCTATCTGACTAATGCCATATGTGTTGGCTGGTATCACACCGACACCGAGCACTCCCCATTTGTAAAAGTGTCTTCCATACTATATCTGTTTAGATATTTAAAAGGTTAATATTTAGTTCCATTTGCAATGCTGACCTAGCAAGAAAGAAATTAATTTGGCATTAGAGCAGTAACATCAATTTCCCATGTAACTTTAGTAATGCATTTACTGGAAAGAGATTAATATCAATTCCATAAATCATTCACATGCTTTTTCCGGAGTTTGAGACATCTGAGTAATGTCATATATGTTAACTGATAGCACTCTGTGCATGCTACATCCATTAATCTAGGCCTAGTGTCATTAAAACACACAAAAAAATTAAAATCAATCTTTTGCTCTTACTTTTTTTCTGACTTTTAACTTGCAGTAGTCCAAAGGTATTGATACTCTGATAGAGTAACACTGCTCTGAACTGGGAACAGACATGTTCAGAAATGGGAAACATTTGCTAAATTATCCCCACTGGCAGTAATAACCACTTCGTATCTTTCTGTGAAATGTGGCATAAATTACTGTCTAAAAATAAGGAAATAACTAAAATGTTTCATTAATCAGACACACCTTGGAGCCCCAAAAGCAGGCTGAAAACAGAATCATTACTGAAATAACACAGTGACTTTCATTCCTTTGTTTCTACTTTACAGATGAGCATGCCTGTAGAAGTGAAAGCCAAAACAGTTCCACCTGACTTAGTGATTCTAGACATACATGAGAGATTATAATACTGGAAATTTGGAATAACAACTAGCTTTTTCTCCAAAACACAGTTCAGCTACTACTAAAAGTGTTTGCACTGGAATAAAGTATCCTTTCACAGCTTTTGCACTTTCTATATCTACTGATGTGCCATTATGACATTTGCCTGTATTGCTTTATTTGTTCTAGGATTTCATTGCAGTGCTACTGAAATCAAGGGCAAGAAGGGTTTTTCTGTTCATTTAAACATAAACAGAGAGATGGTCAGATTGTTTAATAATTTTGGAAGCACATTACAATTCTATATTAGATGGCAAAAATACAACTATTTCCTAGGTTGGATTTCAATTTTTCTTTTAACATAATGCTAACAGTGTCATCATCTGTGTTGTCTTAATTTTCATTTTTAAGCTTTTTACAAACAAAAATATCCATTTCAGAAAATGTTTTGCAAATCGAGTTTTACAATATTTTACTAATCACAACTAAGATTAATCGCCCCTAATTTTAGCTGTCTAAAGTTACATGTCAAGTCTTAACAACTGGGACACAAGCACCCCCAAAGGGCAATCCATCCTATATTATCTGTGCTTTTGTTCAGAAGATATCTTTCATGGTAAAGCTCAATGGCCTATTTCACGCCTGTAAGTGGTTACAATGAGATCAGCGGAATTACAATCACTTACTGCAATTTTGAGTGTTGTGCAAAGTGTTTTATAAGTACATTATCCTATTTTTGAAATATAGAAAGATATTTAAAACCTTAACAAAAATGATACGAGGGTACTTCTCAGTCATATGAGATCTCTTAATCCATTGTAAGTTTTAACTTTTTCCAACTGATTAATATCATTTGCAATCCGTCAGCAATGAATTTTTTATCAGGTTTCTAATGCAAAATATTTTACGAACCTGCTGTAGGAAAAGACAAACTAATGTTTGTGAATCATTTTCATTGCAAGGTGGTGGTACAGCAGTTAACATAATTTGAGGCTTACAGTAATTGAGATTGAATCTAAAATTTTACAAAACTTTAATTACAACCTTTTGAACATAAACCACAATACAGAAATTACCCAATCATAACATTTTTTCATAAAAAAATAAGAATTCATCCAAAGGATAGAAGATTTAATGACTCTTGGCGGAGTTCCACTTTTTGGTTGAAATGAGAATAAAAGCAGACAGCAGCTTCATTTCTAATTTCAAGAAACACAGTATTTTTTAACAGTTAAACAGCATTATATTTGACTAACAAGCCAAAATATATATTTTCAAAGCCTTATTAAAAGCCCCTGTATTTAACAGTGTGAATGCTGAGATTTATGAACCTCTGTGAGCCAACACTGCTCCTTCAATTCTCAAAAGTAATTATAAAACAAGCAGTTTTAGCCACAAGCAGCAGAAACTGTGGAGCTTGGAGTTTTTAACCATCCTCACAACACATCCCATTGTGCAGCCCGGCTCCAGCTCCCTCCCATACTCCCTGTGACATCCCAGCAGGCCAGGCAGGAGGACTGGGCTGCACCCAGGAGTATGCCCAGGCCAGAGCCACCCACCTGGGGATGGCAACCCAGGTGATGCCAGGCAAAAGGAACAACATTTGAACTTCCCTGGCATTTTTCTGCAGCAAAGCCGAACCTGGCAGTGTCAGCCCAAGCTTTTCATCTGCCAGTTCTCTTCAGGGAGAGTCCAGGGAGGCAAAAGCTGGGAAAAAAACAGAGCCCATCTCGGAATCACTCTGTGACGGAGCCAGGGAGGCAACTTGTGGCTACACCCAGCAAACAGACTTTGCACAATAAGAAAAAAGGTGGGGTCTTTTTAAGGGCTGAGGCATCTGGTTTATGTTTTCTTTGTTCACTTTGCAAAATACATGTAAAAAGCTTCTCATGTATCATGCTAAATTAACGAAAAAACTGTGACCTCATGCAGAAGCAAAGCAGCTGCAGATATGTAAGCTCCCAGAAAAACAGCATTGGAGGTATCATCTCCAAAAACATCTCATACAGTTAAAATGACTAAGCAAATAAAACAGCTCTTAGCCACAACACAGATTAGGCTGCTGACTTAATGGATGCCATCAGAAATCACATGCACTGAGGCAACACAAGACAGCAGCGGCAGCTGGCTAAACTAAATTATGAAATCCTTTAGATAAAATGTCTGAAATACCAACTCACTTTGAGTACAAAATGCCGGACTCCCTGAAGACATCTTCATGTTCATAAAAATCTGTGCCTTCCTCAATCAGGAAGGACTTCTTTGCATAGCAGAAGTGAATACATCCTTCTACCCAGAGCACTATATTCTGCAAAATCCCCATTTTGACAGAACAGTAGGTAGGATGAGAGGTGAACATTTGTACAGGCATGCATTGCTGCTAAACTGAAACTGTGCTAATAATTTAATGCATTAATGAATATTAGGAAACAGAATTACAACTGACCAAATGTATACATTTCAGATGCGGCATTTATTTCCTTCAAATTTGTTCTGTGCATGTGTAACTGTGTTTCCATTTTTCCCTGAAACTAACCCATGTTTCATGTGAAAACTGACATTATCCAAAACATATGTTGCGGTATACAAGAAATCTGAATTTTTATCCATTTCTTTTATGCTAATGATAAAACAATGTAAAAAGTTTATTTTGGCTCTATATATTCTTAAACATTAATAAAGATAACAAGAAAGATTCCAGGCAGAACACTAGCTTGAACTATGGAAAACACAAATTCCTGACATACTTGCAAGCTGATAATTCTCTCTTCTTTACTCCTCTGTCTGTTATTAATATGATAAAGCGTTCAGGCACTGTTCTTCATTTTCAATAATTGCATTTATTTTACAGAAATGATTTTTTCTCTATAACAGATTCATTAAGGGTAAGTAAAGCGCAAGCCACCAGCTGGTTTAGGAGCTCTCCTTCCAAAAAGGACCTGGGCAGTATAAGGGTTCACAAGTTTTATAGAAGTCAACAGTACCATGCTATTGTGAAAAAGATTGGACTGTCACATAGCAGAAGTAAACAGATTGCAAGGCATGGCATGTAATAAATTCTACATAGGATTGGCATCAGTTTATCTGAGTATCATGCTCACCTTGGACCACTGCCAATCGAGAAAGGCACAAAACAGCTGGAGATAGGCCAGAGGAAATAAAGAATGAGAGAAAATTTGGAAAATGTGAGCACTAAGGAACCATTGAAAAAAATAGCAGTTATTTAACCTTAGGAGGCAAAGGCCAAGGAAAGATATGATAGCAGCTTTCCATTAAGTCGAAGAAGAAAGGAATAATCTGCTTTCTGTGCCTATAGGACTGGACAAGAATTAATGCCTTTTTGGTAAGAACATTTCTATGTAGAAAGAAAATGTTTCTTATATTGAGCAAATTGCAGTGTTAGAATGGATTGCTGCTTTCTCATTGAAGCTCACTGAAAGTCCCTGAAAAAGATAAACATCTGTCAGGAATGGCAAAAATAGTGTATTTTGCCTCTCAACAACAGAATGGACTAAAAAGAAATACCCATGCCCCAATTCTATTTTTTATGATTTTGTGAAAGCACAGCACTTCAAAACAGCAAGCTGGACATTGGTTTTCAGACTACATAAAAACACACCTCTGTCTCAAAAAATTTCATACTTTTCATTGCTATTTAATACCATAATGATAGCAATTACAAAAATGAAACCACATTAAATAGCATTTCTTCTGTATGTATTAATATTTATCCAGATTTCTACAAGTTTAATACCCTTTCTCTATTCTGAAATGTGTTTATATCCATTTCTGCAATACAAAACACAGTCATTGAAAACAGGTCTAGTAGGAAACCTTCAGTTCTATCAACCAGATCTTTCAAGAAAACAGAGAATGCAGCCAAAGAAAGAAAAGCCACTTACGGAATTACATTCAACACAACTTCTGTTTTAGAATCATTGAATGGCTTGGGTTGGAAGGGAACTTAAATATCATTTTGTTCCAACCCCCCTGCCCAGGGCAGAGACACCTTTCACTAGACCAGGTTGCTCAAAGCCCCATCCAACTTGACCTCGAGCACCTCCAGGGATGGGGCATCCACAGCTTTTCTGGGCAACCTGTGCCTCACCAGCCTCATTGTAAACAATTTCTTCCTCATATCCTACCTCAATCTACCCTGTCTCAGTTTAAACCCATTTCTCCTTGCCCTGTCCCCACAGGCTTCGGGAAAAGGTTTTTCTCCACCTTTTTAATAGGCTCCCTTTACATACTGAGAGGCCACAACCAGATCTCCTCAGAGCCTTCTCTTCTCCCGGCTGAACAAGCCCAGTATTCCCAGCCTGTCTCCACAGGAGAGCTGCTCCAGCCCTCGGAGCATCCCCGTGGCCTCCTCTGGACCTCTCCAGCAGATCCCTGTATTTCTTCTAGAGGGGACCCCAGAGCTGGGGGCAGTACTGCAGGCGGGGCCAGTTTTGCCATCTGTTCTTTGAAAAAGGCAATTTAATTAGGCTATTAACTTTTTTAGGTGGTACTCAAAGAGCACCAATACAATCTTATAAATGTTGTATCCTACTGTTTGGACAACAGGGTGGGATACATTTCAATATTAATAACAATTTTTTAAGTTAGCCAATATCAGTTAATTTGTTTTGACCAGTAAAGGTACTCCAAGCAATTACTTGGCTGACACAGAACAAAAGAAAAGTGAATTTACATATGAATTGTACACACTATTACTCTCATTCTTGCTAATACATTGTCATTGTGAGAAAGTAAATAAAGGTATTA
>VYZQ01037340.1:47067-79156 GCA_013400655.1 Mystacornis crossleyi
AAAAAAAAAAACTGTGGGGGTTTTCCTACCATTCCATAGGAAATTCTGTGTTGAGGGAGTCTAAGGCAGGAAAAGAATTGACGAGTTAAAGCCAATCCCTTGTGTGATACTACAGAACTGAAACTCTTCTGTAGCATCCCATGTCTGTCTGAAATTTGTATGCAACTGATTTCCCAAAGACAAGGAGGGCATATGACCTGCAAAAAATACCGACTCAAGCAGGCAGGCAATTGCAGGGTTTGGAATTGTAGTGGAGGAAATTTCAGGTAAGGGCAAAACCTGATATTACTCACAAAACTGGAAAAAGATGGTGGTGGTTGAAGTTACTCACTAGTATTTCCTGGTACCATCCTAAAATGCTGTAAATATTTCCCATGCTGTTTAATACTGAAATCAATCTCCTTTTATATACCTGGGTTTGTGTTATATGTGAGGGAGGATAGAGGAAGTGGAAGGAAAGGGAGAGATTCATAGATATTTTCTATGTATATATCCATATATAGTCCTGGATGATGCGTACATACCCATGTTTCAACAGCTGTCCTGAGCGTGAGGCAGTGATTTAACAAAAGTGCATTATCTCACTTAAACGTGACAGCGTAACTGGAAGAAGTCATGCCAAAATAAATTTCTACACTAAAGATAACTCACATTGAGGCAAGCTAAATGTAACTAAAGAATCTTATATGTAGCAACCAATGCAATGACCCTGACCCAAGATAATATAGCCTTCAGTGACTAACAAAGTTTAATCTCACCAAGTTAACAACTTTGCGTGTCTCCTTTCTTTGGGACCAGCTGATTCTCAGTTGGGAAGCTGAAAAAGACTCAATAGGTAATAAATACTCCTGATAACACAGAGAAGAAGGTTGATTTTAGCTTTTGCAAAAGGCCAAGGCTTTATTTCTTGTCCTAGTTTTCAGACTCCTCAGCCCTGACTATCACATTCAAACTGTTTGTCCGCAGAAGACATCTCCTAAAAATACCAAGTATGAAGTACTATGGAAGTCTTTCAAGAATATCAGCAAGGTCAAGTATGGAACATATAAACAGCACTTTTTCTGTTTATGAAAATTCGCCTGCTCATGCCAAATTCCTAGCACTTTCCATTTCTTACTATGTCTGCTGATTGAACAGGAACTTTCCAAATTTATACTTAAAGAGATGTTTATGCCATACTGTGGAAGCATGCACTTCTCTGCTGAATCCCTGGAAGGCCAAAGGGAGACAGCATAGCTGTGACGCTATGAGATAGCAAGCGGTCTCATGGACATTATTCCAGGGTTAGCACTGAGGGAATACAGCTGTGCCTTCTCATTGCAGGGTTAGCATGGAGGGAATATAGCTGTGCTTTCTAATTTGGATAGGGCTTTTATCTCATTCTCAGCTATTCTTCAAAAGCAATCAGCCTGGTGAGCCTCAACACAGGTCAGCTGTGGCACTACAACAAATGCACTATTAACAGCTATTTTGATTTTTTGAAACCTAAAGTACAACTACTGTAAATTTCTCGTGGATGCACCTGTCCAAATTTTTAAAAAAATTATTTGATAATCACTNAAGTGTCACTAATTCCAGAGACTTCAATTCAATTCCTGACTCAACCACTAACATCATTATGGTGGAATCTCTATCCATGGGAAACTGGGCTTTCCAATAGGGCTCCAGGGTAGGCACAAAATCCTGTGGGGAAACACATCAGCAGCTTGATACAGCACCATCCCTCTCTTCAAGACCCTGTACTGCCCAAGTGACTGGAAGAAAGGTGGTCGATGCAGCTGCTTGGGCTTCCACCATGAGTGCAGTAACCGAAAACTGGGCAACTTCAGTGCATGGACAACTTCCATCCTGGTTATTACATACCATAATTCAGGTATCCTTCTTTGGGTTAAACTGCTATTTTCCTTGGCTCTTGCTTCCTATTCCCCTGTTGTTTAGGGATGTAGGGATGTCTTCTGCCAGTTAACTCAAGCCAGCAGTATTTGTAGCCACAGTGTCTTCACTTTCAAGTTACACTCTTCTTCACTACTGCATATTTTAAATAATTTGGGAATCTTAGTACTACTTCTGGAATAATTTGTTCCCCCAGGTTACTGAAATCAATTACACTATTAATTACGGCCATAGTTATAATTACTCATTGAAACAACTCCTTTAACTTCTTCGTTAGAATAGCATTTCTCCCTACTTTCCAAAACAGTCCATTCCAAAAAGCAGTATTTCAAACCATTGAGAATTTCTTTGATCCAAGCATTGCCCACTCACATTCCCTTTATTTAAGAACATAATCTAGTATTTCACTTCAAAAAATTAGATCATTGCAGTTTTATTTTATTCACAAAGTACTGTATAGCCAAAAAAATTAAATATTGTTTCAGAATTCCCATTTTCTAACATAAAAAACATCAGCAAAAACAAACGATTAACTGTCTTGCATCAGCAACATAACAGGAATAAAACTACAGAGAATGCTACTAACTAATACAGCATATTCAGCAGTTTTTTTAACTAAGCAAATACTAAGTTGATACAATATTTATGGGAATATGAAATGCATACAAAATATTTCAAATATTCAGACTGCAAGCCAAAGTTCCACCTTCAAGAAGGCTTACAGAGAGAAAGCTCTGAGATCAAATTACTGATTATTTGTGCTGCTCAGAAATAAAAGAACCAGCAGATACAGTGGTATTGTGCCTAGTTACAAAACATCTGCTATTCTGGAGCACCACAGGCTTTGGGTGTAGGTAAGTAGTACAGAGGCAAGTTTATCTCACAGTCCTATTTCACATGGACAGCTCCCATGAAATAATGCTGCTGCCTTTGGATTTGTATATGTTATTTGAGGAATTTTTCATTAATCAAATGCATCATACTACCTCATCTGCATTTTATATGCATAAAAACCTGATAGTCACTTGCCAAGTTTCCCAGCGCTGAAGTTCACTGTAATAGCACAGTCACTGTGCTGCTTACTGCAAATGAAAACACATCAGCAGAGCTGCAATGAATCCAAAAAGGCTCTCTTTGCAATGGATTCCTGCTGCTCTGCTCTGGTGATTCATGGGAACTGATGTTCCACTTGCTTTAGTGGAGATTGAAATTCAACACATTTTTCAAGGTGCGTATGAAACAAAAAGTAAAAGGAAAGTCTTGCCAGTTTTCACTCCTGATTGTGAGATCCACTTCTAAGTAAACAGCTCTACAAAGTAGTAGGTAAATGAAATCATTAGAGCTTATTCATCTAGTAATAGTAATTTAAGACAACTACTTTTTCCTCCCATCCCCTTTTCTATGCTTGATTTTTGACACAATGAAACTATGAAATCAGCCAGTTTAGCATACTGAGAGAACACGCATACATACTTATATCAGAAAATATACGTATCAGAACATGGACGTTTTAGTCTCTAACCTTTATACATTACTTCTCCTAAAATAGAACCAATCACAAAAAGCATTTACTATACACAAATACATCAAATTCATTGCCAAGCATTTGCAGGATGAGAGCCCTAGATTTAATGCAAAAGTCCACATCCTGAGTTTGAGAGCCTGTGACAAAATGAAATGGAAGTCATTATTATTTTGGTAGAGCAGTTTTCCAAACCATTTCAACATACAAACAGTAAAATTACTTCAAAAAACATATGTAAAAATCCGAAGTTAACAAATACAACGCTTCTTAAATGGCAGGCTTGGCCTCTGTGGCAAAGTCAAGAAAATGAGTTGTGGGGACAATGTGACAAGGAAGCTGGGATATGGGATATATTGATGTGTACCCATGACCAACTCTCAATTAATTGTAAATTGGTTTACCTCTATTATAGACTAATGGCAGACACAGCTTGAGCCTAGAAGAACTTTTTATCTCAGGTACAATGCAACTTAACATGGCAATTCTGCACCAAGGCTCTGCATGCCAACTACCTTGGGGGATCACTTGAGAAATCTAAGCTGGTTTCTCTAGATTCACACCGTTCTGGAAAAGGGCAGCACTATCTATCCTCCAGAAACAGAGTGATGTAGCACGATGCACACACCCAGTTGGGTGTGCTGGAGCTGCTCTGCATCCAGCAGCACTGCTGTGAGCAAAGCAGCACAGCTGCATCTCAGTGACATCAGCAGGAAATATGTGCACAAACTCCTCTCCACGTCCTCCAGCACCTCGTTTATCCAGGGGTTGTTGCTTTCTGTTACCAGGGTATCAAAGGTCTTTATTTAAAAACATTAAAAAAAGGTAACGATGACTATTTAGCCATTTCCCTCTGTGACTTCTGTCCCTAAGCAGGAAGGAAAGAGGAAGGGGAGGAAGAAATATTTCCCAGTGTAGACAAGTTGTCCATCTCCTGTGTGGCAGCTGACAGCTACTGTGTGATGTGTCCCACCTGGAGGACAGGCTGGTGCTGCAGATCTGCGTGTCCCAGTCCTGTTAGTGGCCCCACGTGGAGATCAAGCTGGTTCCGTTGTAACACAGAGAGAGGACTTCAAAAATCTGTTTTATTGAGTATTAAATCTATATAGCTCAACTTCCAAAAACAGAAAAGCTATGTAGGCCACAAAAATGCATTCTGAGGTTAATCTGGTTTTTTGCATGAGACTTTTGCCTACTAAAAGCAGTGACAGCCACACTAAAGAAACTTGCAGAAACTTCTGTTTTACAAATTTCAGTATAAAACCTATTAAAATTCTCAATATGTCTCATTTTACTTCTTACAAATTCAAAAGCCTCCTCTCACAAGTGCTAGTAATTAATAGGGTGCTTTGAACTTCACTGAAAGAAAAAACGTTGGGAGGCTTGAGGTAAGTAACTTTCCAAAGCTTTGATTATTCGTCAAAGAAAAAATTGTATGAAATATGGCTAGGAAATGGTAAACCATTCAAAAATGGCAACTGGAACACCCAACACATTCCTGTTTCTTTCTCTTTCGGAAATTACATCTTCTGGCTGTATAAAGCCTTCATTAGTATTTCTCAGGTCTCCTTATATGGCAAATTATGTAATAAAAACATGATCAAAGCTTTAAGTACCAAAAATATATTAGCAGCTCTTCTTCGATTAAGTTTTCTAGGGGGGATTGTTTCCACTGGATAACTGAAAAATGCTGGAAATTAGTTGAATAACAGCCTACTGGCAACAGAGTCTAATGATCACTATAGTATCTTTCTGCAGCGACTAGAGTTAATTTCTATACAGAACTTCAATGAATATTCCAACTTAGGCCGCAAAACCTGAAACAGTTAATGGTCTTACAAAGTGCCTCAGATTTAGTAAACCTTTCTCTAACGTCCCCTGGATGTCCAGCAGCCCTGGCTGACATGTACCAATGCTATTGCTAAGTTCTGGCAAATGTCTTTATTGAACAAAACCCATTTTAGATTTGTTTACAAATCCATCCTGCAGCATTTTATAAACAACTGCAAACAGCTCTTTCTGCTGTGTGAACATCTGCAAGGCTGTGCCCAGTCCCCACACAGTTTTCCACTGACGTTTGAAGCCTCCTCATGTTGACAGGAGGATACTATGGGCAGATCCCTTTCAGCATAAAGGCTGCAATGTCTTTTCCCAAGCACTGGAATTCAGCTATGTTTACAGGTTAGTGATGTATATTACAAAATAAGCTCTGTTGTTTGTATACACTTTAAAATTGAGAAATCATTTAGGAAAGGTTAATTTAATTGAAGAAATTAAGTTTACTGGAGAATCAGAAATACCGCTGATGTACAGTGTTATTTTAATGACCAAGATTAAATAATATTGTTAAAGTAATTAGCTGATCTCTCCTATTTTAAATTTCCTCATGATAAAGCCAGTGAATTAGAAGTTCCAGTTATCACAAAAGCCTATATTTAAAGACAAATAAATTATGTTCTTAGTTTGGTTTTTTGTTTAATAATTAAGGCCATTGAAAAGAAAGCAGTATGTTCCTAATACTAGAATGTTGTCATACCATATGTGATTAAATATTTTTGAAAGAATAACAATTCTTTTTTGAAAGAATAATCAAAAGCTATCTTCAAAACAAACCAACTCAGCACTATCATATTAAAATCAATTAGAAAACGCCGCAGAATTTACACAGCTGTTCTACTGGCCCCTTCACTTGCAGATCTCTGAAATAATGATCTCAACACTAGGTCTTTTAGGAACACTGATTACTTCACAAACTTTGGGTGGGGCTTGAGCATTCGACACTGGATTGCAGCTTTCTTCCCTGCAGCCAGGTCACAGCCCGGCTGTGAACACTGGGAAAATTCCAACCATTCTTGACATGAAATGTGACCACTCTACAAGGTACCGACCATGACATGTAAATAAAGATTTAAAAACTCCACATTCAGCTGAGAAGCCTGTTTATTCCAGTAACAAGGATTTTTGGTCTAAAGACATTTATTTATATCCTGTTCTGTACTGTGAGTAAATGCCTTTTCTTGCTTTCACTATGATTTCAGTGATGATGACACAATGAAATACCAGAAATACTAATATCCACAAAATGACTAGCAACTGTGGAATAACACATATTAGAACTGTCAATCCAGGCTAATATGCAGTTGCCTCAGATAGAACACTATTACAGAACTCAGAGATAACCTGCACCCTTTGATCATTCAGGTCTCCAGATGCAAGTCTCTGAAGGTAATACAGATGCCTAGAACAGAAACCTGGGGAGAATGAGATAACTAGTGAAATTCTAAATTGGAAAATACTTTCATCTGGTTCATGGGTCAAAAAGTTTAGCAAATAAAGGCATTCTGTCCTCACTTTGACCTATTCCTAAACCTTCCTTGGTGAAGCTAAAATGTCCTCTTTGCTACAGAACTGGAAAAATAACTTTCATCTGGGTTTTTATGAAACTTAACTCAACTGGCTGTTTTCCCATATACTGTATCTTCCTGGGGTTTATGACACCAAGGTCAGCTGAGCAAAGCTGGTCTTGGAAGCCAAACCAAGAAGCTCCTGAGAGTAACTAACTAGACTCAATCACTTTCACCCTCCTGCAGACTTCATTTGAGAAGATTTACATTGCTTTTAAGTTGGATTCCCAGCTTGAGACATGAAGGTTTCAGCCTGGAAAACCAAACAGGAAGTTTGGTATACAAATTCAGAGTTGACTGCAAAAAGCTGATTTAAACACTGTGAAGAAAGCAGGTAGGACTAAGGAGCCAAGCAGAATGGGAAAATGATTAATTCAGAGTAAAGGGAGCTGATTTGCAGCACTTTAACCAAACATCAGAATACAGAAACTATTTTTATGGATTAGAGCAGATGTCTGCCGAGTCCAGTGAGGATAGCAGCAGAATATGAACTCTGTACTAGACAGGTGTGAGAAAATCTACCTTCCATATTAAGTCTCAATTTTACTTGAAATACACAGATTGGCTGAAACCATGATGTAGAAAATAATGCTGAGCCTAACAGTGTAATAAAAGCTGATGGAAATCCCTTTTCTGAAATGCTTTGTGCAATTCTGTGTGTCCTAATCCCCCTCACCAATTAAAAAAGAAGTTTAAAATTTTGCAAAAACAAACAAAAATCTTCTCCAGGGAAAAAGAATGGAATATGAAAAGATTTGTATATAGGGAAACAGTAAGAATAACTACCAGTATAAAAAAGATTAACAGATTTACTTCCCTGTAATAGGAGATACTAATAAAACTGAAAAGAAAAATTCTTACATTATAAAAAGGTATGTTTTCCATAAAGTATAATTAATGTACAAAAAATCTTGAAAAATTATATTTTCAAAGCTAAGAGTTTAGAGGGGTCATAAACATCCTCGATGTGCATAATTCACTATCAGATAATTTTTAGGAAGAAACTTAATTTTTATAATCACATCTAAGGGCACACTAATTTTTCTGACATCGACTCTTGTCAAACCCCGGGTTCTGAACTAAATCAGTACAGAATGGTTCATCACAGCAATCTGTGCTGCTATAAAGCAGGGATAAGTTACCTTCAATTTCTCTGTAACTCAGTTTCCTTATGCAAAAATTGCAAATAACAATAAGTTTTTCAAGATGGGCAGATGAGATGATGAGACTTATGACATGCGTTTTCTGATCCATGACTAAAATCATGATGTTGCTGTTAAGAACAAACAAACAAACAAACATGCAGCAAGAATAATATACTCATAGTGGCTAAATTGATTTATATGGTTCAAACAATGTTCAGTCCTTCTGTAATGGCTTTATGCTCCTTGTTTTTGTGCAAAATGCAGGTTCCAGAGCTACATTCCTGTATCTTCTCAAGACTGCTCTAGATGTCACACGTGATGAAGACATACTAGGCAGCGAGGATGCAGCAGGAACATGCTCCAATTATGTATTCAACAACAGTGGCAGTGTCACCCAGCAGTAAAAGGGAGAAAAAAGAGATTCTTTGAGGGATTTGCCAAGGAAAGAACCTGCCTGTCAACTTAGTGTCAGCTGACAGTCAGAAAAAAATCCAAATCACCCCACCTTTTTTTTCCCACAGCCTAGTTTCCATGATTTTTCTTAAAAGTGGGCCAAGCTTGCTTCCTTTTCTCTGAGCGTTTTGGGTCTTTTCCCTATCTTTGTGGTTCTTTGCATCTTTAATTCCTTATCTGGTTTCTCCAAAACAGAAGGACCTGCAAATTAAACTTGAAAAATGGCCAGACAAGCATTGTAAAACTCAAGCACACATCTATCAGGACAGGCAACTAAACGTGAATTCAGCACAAGCTGAAACACAACATGTATGAGAAAATCATCAATTAGTCAGCTGCAATGAAGTGGAAAAAGTTCTGGGTAAGGTTAAAATTAAGAAGCAAATATTGTAAAGCTTCAGGTTTAAGTAATACAGCAGAGAACACAATATAAGGATAAATTAATCTGGAAATAGTATGAAAGTTACATTCCACGTTGAAGTTACTGACAAGGGCACACAGGGTAGGCAGGAAAGCTGACAAAGTCAAATGGCCACTGGACAAGTTCAACACACAATAAACTTTAAGTGTTTTTCCAGGGGTTCATAAACAGTATGGCTGAATACAGGGAATTCAAGAACCATGTGGACAATCCACTTAGATGTAGACGCTGTAGTATCATTTCCCAGAACACAACAGCATTTGACATATTTATCACTTTTTTTCACCTTAAGTGGCCCAAAAATCTAAAATCATTTCTATGGATAATGCATATTTATTTGGTGCCACTTCTAAGGCTGAAAAGCAGAGGTGCAGCAGCNTCTGCACCGCCGGTTTGCTCTGCTCTTCGCCACCGCCACCTTTGCCCCTGCGCGGGAGGATGGAGCAGAGTGCGGGAGGACGGAGCAAGGTGCAGGCTGCCCCACCGCCTGCCTCCTCCTCTGCCCCGCCGGGGCTCAGCCCGCAGCGCCGGCCGGGTGAGCCGGCCGGGTGAGCCGGCCTCTGGCCCTCGCACCTTCCACCCCACAGAGGGCCAGTCCCCCTCAGGCAGGCCTGGAACGCGGGAGGCTCTTCCCTCTCTCCCTGCCTGAAGGAGCTTTCCCCACGACCACCTTGTCCCTGCGAAGACGCTCCACATGCCCCAAGGGAAGAGGCTTTGCCCCTCGTCACAGGTCCCCGGGCAGGAGCCTCTGCCGCGGTCCCTTCACCACCTCAGCGCTCTCGGCGAGAGGTGCTCCCCCCGTCTCCCCTAAGAGTAGGGCTCCGTCTCGGCACTCCGCTGCGAGCCAGGCCCCCTCTACCGCCAGAAGCCCCTGGAGAAGGGAGCTTCCCCTCTCCCCCCGCCCAGGCGACTGCGGCTGGCACTGACCCGTCTCTGCCGTCCTGCTCCTCTCCGCCATATTTGTTGTCATCCCGCCACCCCCCCCAACGCCGCCCGGCCGTCGCCATGGCAACGCGCGTCACCGCCATGGGGGAGCCCCGCGCGCCCCCGACATGGCGGCAGGGCTGACGGCCGCCCCCGGGGACAGCCTGCCCGGGGAGAGCCTTCCCTGCGAGCGGCTTCCCGGGGTCATCCTGCCCGGGGAGAGCCTTTCCCGGGAGCGCCTGCCTGAGACAGCCTGCCCGGGAAGCGGCGTCCGCTCCCATCCTCGCCCAGCCCGGCGGCCGCCGCGGCGCTGGCGGGCGGGGCGTGAGGGGAGCACCGCCGGCCGCCCGCCCCTCACGCAGCGCGGCTGCCTCCCGCACGGCCGCGCCCGCCCCGCCTCCCGCGGCCGCTGTTTACCGGCGTTGCTCGGACGGGGAAGGGGGGGCTCGTTTTCTGCTCCCCCGTGGCTGCCGCCGCCTCGGCAATTGCCGTCACTGCACCCCGGAGGACCGGGCAGTTGCCGGTATTGGAGCCACTGCTGGGGCTCGTCCCTGCTCGTGGGAGTCGGTGTGGGCCTGAGGTGCTCATAGGGCGCCGAGGAGGGGAGGCTTGTTATCACAGAGTATCAGTTAGGTTGGAAAACACCTCTGAGCTCATCGAGTCCAATTTAAGACCAAACACCACCATGTCAACTAGACGATGGCAGCAAGTGCCAGGTCCAGTCTTTCCTTAAACAGTTCCAGCGACGGCGACTGCATCGCCGTCCTGTGCGGTCCATTCCCACGTCTAATCACCTTTTCTGTGAAGAAATTCTTCATATTGTCCGATGCCCTGACGTTATGGAGGTGCATGTCCCCCTCCACACAGCTGAGGACAGCGGGGNATTAATCTGGAAATAGTATGAAAGTTACATTCCACGTTGAAGTTACTGACAAGGGCACACAGGGTAGGCAGGAAAGCTGACAAAGTCAAATGGCCACTGGACAAGTTCAACACACAATAAACTTTAAGTGTTTTTCCAGGGGTTCATAAACAGTATGGCTGAATACAGGGAATTCAAGAACCATGTGGACAATCCACTTAGATGTAGACGCTGTAGTATCATTTCCCAGAACACAACAGCATTTGACATATTTATCACTTTTTTTCACCTTAAGTGGCCCAAAAATCTAAAATCATTTCTATGGATAATGCATATTTATTTGGTGCCACTTCTAAGGCTGAAAAGCAGAGGTGCAGCAGCCAACACAGCAGCCTGGAAAAATGAACTCCAGGTTCAGGAACCCAGATAATTTATGTATGGTACTGTGGGAGATTAAATACTCAGGAAAACTGTCATCTTCGTTCCATCCTCCAAGTGTTAGTATCTCTAATATTTGTAACATATTTTGGGGACTTTCATTTCCACTTGGATTGGGAAAGCCCTTAACTGTGTTTTGTTACAACAGGAAAGACCCCTATACCTAGAGGGTCCTTATCATTTATGAGGAGAAACAAAACTTCAGTTTTACAGACAAACTTACATTACATACACAGTTAAAGCCATTGTTAATACATCCTCATGGGAAAAATAACATTTGGCACCTTCGTTACAGAAATCCTCAGTAACAGTGTAAGGGATGGGAGCTGTCAGGTGTGCTGCTCGCTGTCCCTCTGCAGCCTCCGAGGACTTTACACCTCCCACACAGGTCAAGCAGCACCTGCAGGTCAACCCGCAAGCTACTAGCCTTGCGCTGCCGTTTCAGTTCCAGACCTGTATCTTCACGCATTATTTTTTTCATGCTAATTCACGCAGGCGGTCGTTTCTTGTTAAAGGGGAGTTCCTCTGCACCGCCGGTTTGCTCTGCTCTTCGCCACCGCCACCTTTGCCCCTGCGCGGGAGGATGGAGCAGAGTGCGGGAGGACGGAGCAAGGTGCAGGCTGCCCCACCGCCTGCCTCCTCCTCTGCCCCGCCGGGGCTCAGCCCGCAGCGCCGGCCGGGTGAGCCGGCCGGGTGAGCCGGCCTCTGGCCCTCGCACCTTCCACCCCACAGAGGGCCAGTCCCCCTCAGGCAGGCCTGGAACGCGGGAGGCTCTTCCCTCTCTCCCTGCCTGAAGGAGCTTTCCCCACGACCACCTTGTCCCTGCGAAGACGCTCCACATGCCCCAAGGGAAGAGGCTTTGCCCCTCGTCACAGGTCCCCGGGCAGGAGCCTCTGCCGCGGTCCCTTCACCACCTCAGCGCTCTCGGCGAGAGGTGCTCCCCCCGTCTCCCCTAAGAGTAGGGCTCCGTCTCGGCACTCCGCTGCGAGCCAGGCCCCCTCTACCGCCAGAAGCCCCTGGAGAAGGGAGCTTCCCCTCTCCCCCCGCCCAGGCGACTGCGGCTGGCACTGACCCGTCTCTGCCGTCCTGCTCCTCTCCGCCATATTTGTTGTCATCCCGCCACCCCCCCCAACGCCGCCCGGCCGTCGCCATGGCAACGCGCGTCACCGCCATGGGGGAGCCCCGCGCGCCCCCGACATGGCGGCAGGGCTGACGGCCGCCCCCGGGGACAGCCTGCCCGGGGAGAGCCTTCCCTGCGAGCGGCTTCCCGGGGTCATCCTGCCCGGGGAGAGCCTTTCCCGGGAGCGCCTGCCTGAGACAGCCTGCCCGGGAAGCGGCGTCCGCTCCCATCCTCGCCCAGCCCGGCGGCCGCCGCGGCGCTGGCGGGCGGGGCGTGAGGGGAGCACCGCCGGCCGCCCGCCCCTCACGCAGCGCGGCTGCCTCCCGCACGGCCGCGCCCGCCCCGCCTCCCGCGGCCGCTGTTTACCGGCGTTGCTCGGACGGGGAAGGGGGGGCTCGTTTTCTGCTCCCCCGTGGCTGCCGCCGCCTCGGCAATTGCCGTCACTGCACCCCGGAGGACCGGGCAGTTGCCGGTATTGGAGCCACTGCTGGGGCTCGTCCCTGCTCGTGGGAGTCGGTGTGGGCCTGAGGTGCTCATAGGGCGCCGAGGAGGGGAGGCTTGTTATCACAGAGTATCAGTTAGGTTGGAAAACACCTCTGAGCTCATCGAGTCCAATTTAAGACCAAACACCACCATGTCAACTAGACGATGGCAGCAAGTGCCAGGTCCAGTCTTTCCTTAAACAGTTCCAGGGACGGCGACTGCATCGCCGTCCTGTGCGGTCCATTCCCACGTCTAATCACCTTTTCTGTGAAGAAATTCTTCATATTGTCCGATGCCCTGACGTTATGGAGGTGCATGTCCCCCTCCACACAGCTGAGGACAGCGGGGGGCAGAGGGGCCGGCGACCTGTGTGGGTTCAGGGTCTCTGCCGCCCCAAGAGAGGGAGCACATCCCCCCTGCTCTGTGCACTGAGGTGCAGCACCGGCAGAGATGGCCAATTCATGTGTGCGTGACTGCCCCGCCCTGCCCCAAAACTCAGCAGGTGAGTCTGGTCATGTGGAAGTTATGTCAACTTTTATTTTATATGTTTTTTAATTTCTCAAGGCAGCCCAGTGGGGAGCTTCATTATGTGTGTGAGTGTTGCCCGTCTGTCTCCTTGCCCCAGCCCCAGCAGGTGAGCCTGACCATATGGCAAATGCAGTGCTGGGGACGGGAGGGCTTCTGTGTGCGCGTGTTCGCGGGCCCGCTGGGTGACACTCACCATGTGGCAAACACGGCGATGAAGGCTTTGGTGCAGAGGGGCTAATTATGTGTGTGAGTCCCGGGGGACCCGGCAGGCTGGGTGTGCTCATGCGTGTCTCACTAATGCTGAGGCGCAAGCTCCATTGTACGTCCTCATCGCAGACAACTGCAGGCTCTCGGAAGCGAGGCTGACCACGGCACAAGCACAGTGTTAGAAGCACAAGCATCAAGCCTAGGCTCATGTTTATGTGCATACGCAGGCAGACGTGGGGCGGAATGCACCCCAAGCCGGGTGGCTGTTAAAACTCTGAAACAGGAAGTACACGAGCGATGCTAAGCAATGGAAACGGGCAGGACTGTGTTTACTGTTATGTACACACTCAGGTGTTTGCTTCCTTAGATCTAGTAAATTAATGTAACCACTTCCTAGTGACCAGTGACTAGTCAGGGAAACACTCCAAGCTTAAAAATTAAGGCATGTAAAATTGTGTCTTTCTCCATCTAAGTTCTGTTGTTTAAACATCACTTTACCTCTTTGTCTTCCTACCAAGTATGTGCCTTTTCTGCTCCAGTTCAACTTCTCTTAACAAGACTTGTGTGGATAATACCTGCAAGGTTCTACATGCTTAGATTTTTCTGTGGGGTCAGTTGCTTCCTTTCTCCGTGGAAAAGAGAAAGCCTGCTCCTTTTTGCAGCCTTGTTCGTTCTTCTTTCAGTTCATAGTTCTCTGGTTATTTTTGCAGCATCTATTTTTGTGGTTTCCCGTCCTTTACTGTTTCCTTTCTTTTTCAGTGGCACTTAGGCCTCTTTCCTTTATCTATTTCTCTTTGCTCTCAGTATCTTGCTTTAGTATTATATAAGCTAATTTAATGTTAGTTTAGCCACATTTCTGTTTCGTGATGAAATACCTGTCTAAAGTGATGTACCAAAGGGGCTTTGTGATGAGGTTGGAAGATACACCCTTGCACAGAATGTTGGAAGCCATCTAGATCCAAGCTCTGGAAAAATATTTTCTAGGCATTTCCCTCTGCAGTCTTTATAAACTATAGGTGGTCACTTGCATACTAAAAAGGTGGATTTGTCTCGCTGCTGACAGTGAGCTACACTAAGTGCACACACCCCCACAGACACATTCTTTCCCTTACAGCCTTGCTCCAGGCCAGCAAATCACCCAGGCCTTCTGCTCTTCCTTATTCATTGCTGGGCAAATGAGCCTGGGACTTCCCTCTTCAGCATATGCCACATATACTCTTATCTTTCTCTTCTTTCTTTTAGTTTCCCTGATAGCCATGTCCCATCCCAGCTCTCCTTCAAATAATTTTTCATATTACTTACCTCTTCATTCCTTTGTTTAATATTTCTTTTTTTTTCTTTTTTTGATCTTAAACAGTTCTGTCCAAGTTTGCAGCTCTAGTCTGGTTTCTTACCACGTCCCCACGTCCGCTTATTCCCTTTGTTCTACTTGCTCTTCCAGCTTTAGTGTCCCCTCATCCATATTTCATTTCTATCTATTAATACCCATATAGCATTTTTCATCTGTAAATTTCTAAGAAGTAAGTGCCTGTGGAGAGACCTTCCATATCTGTTCTTCGGGTGACCTCTTTATTCACATTTCACTGAGACTCGCTTCTATGGTGACCACAAATACTAATCCAAAGGCCTTTTGCATCTAATTGCCAGTCGATTAACTCAGCTCAAACACCTGCGAGAAGTTCTATTGAAATCAAAGACATTTGGTGGAAAGCACTTTTTCCAGTCAAATTATCTCTTCTGAGTTAACACACTTGAAAAACCTAGAAATGCCACACTCATTTTTTTAGTCTGAGTTTAATGCTATGTTATAGTCACCTCACCAAGCTGAAGTGGTGTTAAATATAGATGATATGCAGTCTTTCCAAAAACAGTAAGATAATTTGACAAGAGAGAGCTGGAAAGTTCATACAGAAAGTTCTTTTGGAAATAGCAAGATAACTGAATGGTGTAACTTGAATCAGGGGTGAAGAATGAGCAAAATGGTTTTCAGGAGTTGCTTATTTTTAATTGTGCATTTTTAGAGCACCTAAGAACATGTTGGAGTTGTCATTAGAACAAAGAGGCCTTTGGCCCCAAAAGTATGATTTTGGACATTACAAAACAACAAAGAATAACAGAACACTGTTGCAAAACACTGGTGCCCCAGTTATCCTCACATTTGCTACTTCAGCCCTATTCCTTGTTCCAGCGTGTCCCCCGCCCCCTTCTGCATCTTGGCAAGCAAAAGCTGCCTCGCTTCTGTGGCTCTTTGCAGCTTATTCCCACCCCACCATCTTTTAATAGCCTATGGAGAAACCAACGGCTTCCCCCCACACATTTCATTCAGTAATAACTCTCTGCTTTTTACATTTTCAAACCAGCACCTTCATGCTTTCCCTCGCTGCTGCTTCTCACTCCCACTCACCTAATTTTCCTCCTTCAAATCCCTCCCTAAAAATCTCCTCTGCTGTGATGTCTACTGAAGGAATGATAATGAATCGTCAGCTGTGTGCCAAGCTGAGTGTCTGTCATGGGGACTGGTCTGATGTGTTGGGCAGCCACTGCCTGTGTGGGACTGGCAGTGCCTTGAAGCAGCCCCTTTTTTCATTCTTCTCATTATGGGTCCTGGGATGGACCCTTAAAACTCGTTATATAAGCAAACAAAAGTAAATTGAGGCAATTGAAAAAAAAATGGAAATGGTGGCCAAAACCAGGAAGATTAGACAGTATTTCAGTTATGATTCATCAGCTTAGGTAAATTTACATAAAAATTAATGTGACTGACAACTCCCTTCATTACAAATATTGAGAAATAAATCATTTTTCTAAATACAGATTTGTGTCATTTCTCTACTTACTTATAATCTATAAGGACTTGAGGAGCATGCTTTACTTTTTTTATCTGTGCTTGTATTTGAAACATTAGATATTCCACTGTTTGTTTATCTTTCACTTGCAGGCTGCAAGGCTGTGGTGATTAAAGAACATAAGAAAGAATAGTAAAACAAGAGCGAAGACTTGAAAGGAAAAAAGATTCCTGATCACTTTTTTTTTAACATGAGGATAATTCAAATATGTTGAAGATCGAATGATTTGTGTTATACATTCAATACTTCTGATTCAGCTAGAGGTGGCTGCTGTCAATACATGTCTGTCGAAACCCCAAAGATCTTCCAAGAAAATCAATAAAAATCCAATTTTACAATCCTGATATTTTCAGTGTTTAAAAAAATTGGCAAAAAACACCCTTTCTTATATATTACAAAAAAGCCAGTAAGGTGCGTTATTGATTTTTCACAAATCGTTTTTAAGTGACTGTTAAGGCTGGATGAGAATGAGAAGATGGAGCATTAGCACGAGTTTTGAATGCGTTTCACACACCACATGCATGGTGCATGTTCTGGGTCTTCAGCGTGGAGATTTAAGAATCCAGGTTCAGTTGTGTGGAAATGATAATAATTACTCTTTTTTGCATTCCTTTTCCCATGTGGAATAAAGTAGTGCAAGCATTCAAGTACATTTCAACTGTGACTACTGCCAGAGAAAAGGCCGTAACAATGGTTCTGATAGAAACAGGGCATTGATGGTGGCTGCACAAGCAGAGCAGGCACAATCCAAATTAAAAAAGAAGGAAAAAGAAAGAGAAAATCAAAAGTCTGGTCAGAGTTTTAAGCCAGGTTGTTATGGTCTGGTGGATTCAGAGAGAAAATTAAATCTGATAAAGAAAGAAAAAGCCAAAATGAAAAACCAAAGCCCAGACTGATGTAGCAAAACTGAAGTGAATTTTGGACCATGCACACATAGTGGAGGAATCCTATAATCTTATTATTGTAACCTTGATCCATTCGTTCTCCCAGCATTTATTGCTTTCATTACTTATGTAATATCTAAAAGCACAGTGTAAATTTTTTGTGTCAGGACAGTATCTTTAATGTATTCTGAACATGCCTAGTATAATTAGAGAGTTTTACACAAAAATAATATTACCTGTTGGTTTTTTTTCTGTATTATTTCTAAGCACAGGAAAAAATAAAATGCAGAAAGTCTGGAAAGGTCAAACTGAATCTCCCCTCATTTTGTGCATGATTTCAGAAATAATCAAAGAGTTATGCTGAGATAACTGATATGAAACCAGTGACATCATCATCACAAAACTTGAATCAATTTGTGCCCATGCAGGCAAAGCATCATCTCATTTCACACCTGAAAATACTTTTTTTAATTCTATATTTATAGATATTTTGAACAGTTTGTTCCTAACAGTTTGGTCTCACAGATGTGCATTAATATTGAGTAATTACAGAGATACTGTCGGCCCAAAGGAACCCAGGCTGCACACGACACCTGTACTGGAGGGAAGGTGAACAACTTGTGACTCTGGGATTTGGAATGCTACCTTGCTTTTCCACTCCTCCACAAGCACTTTTGGGCTTGTAAAAGCTCGGGATCACCAATGTGTGGAGCTCTCTCAGGAACACGTCCTTGCTCTTTCGGTGTCCCCCTAAGCCAGGCAGGGCTGATGAAGGCTCGGTAGCCAGCGTGCACTTCTGCCCTGCGTTTGACTAGGAAAGGGAAGGAAGCTCAGTGCCAGCCACCTGGGTGCAGAATGGAAAAAGAAATGTTACCCAAGGCCACGAGTAAACCCTTGTTATTACAAAACTGAGACTTTGAAATTCTTTTCAGGAAATAACCTTCATTTTTAAGTTCCCATCAGAAAGGTATACACACGAACGTGATAAAAGCACACTTTATCTGGGAAAGGTGAAGGGCTAAGTCAGTTCTCCTGCGATTTGAGCATGAGGATCAAGATGGTTTAGAATTTCAAACCTGAAGAATAATGCTAGGCTAGAATTCTGTGCCACTCAGAGGAGGAGCCCAAAGAACTCTTCTACACTGGAACCCTGGAATTCCCTGGAAGCCCTCAGTGGGGAAAGTGCTTTCCAGGGGTTTCTAACTGTGTAGCTTCTAAACACGGTCTGTAGCTTGGCAGGTATTCCCAAAGGGTCTACATGACCCTGATCCAGTTCTGGTGACAAAGATTACTACACCTATGCTTAGAAATTGAAGTATAGGCTTTTGTGATGTTTTAATATATTTACTGAAAATATTTAATATCTAAGTATTAGTTTTTCATTAATATTTCAATATTATTATGGGCATTTTCCAGACTCAGTCCTGTGTCTGTATATACAGACACATTTTATGCATTGCATTTTAATCATCTATAAACTTTACAGTTCTCTGCTATCTTTTAATCCTTTTCAGGATCTACTCTGTTAACATTCTTTTAACGTACCCAATGAACATCTGGAAAAAATGAGAGAGGTACATCCAGAACTTAATTTCGGATTAACTGAACAATTGTTTGCCGTCTTGAAACTGATTATTTGGCCCTCAACTGAAATTTAATACTTTAGAGGAAAGGAGAATTTATAATGAATTTAGGAACCATGTTAAATTCCATACTTATAAAATACATCAATGATTTCTCAAGGTTCCAGTGGCACAGAAAAAGGAGCAGCAAATCTCTAAGAGACAATCACTACATGTAGCAGCTGGGAGAGAGGAGGTAAACTGAAATGGCAGGAATTTACTTGAGACTGCAATAAGCTTATGTTCACTAACACATGGCAACTAATACACGATAAAATCCCAGTGCAGAAAGGCCATTTTTAGTTTTCACATTTGTTAGCAGATCATGGTAAACAGTTGGCTCACCCTAATATGCACTTGTCTTCCCTAGCATTTTTTTCTCACTCTAAGTGGCAAGGAACTCTCTTTTGCTCCTATCATATACAAGTCCTATGAGTGCTCAGGAGTGGAGGGGATCTACGCCAATGTCAGCCACATGGATGAACAATGATGGCTTTATTCCTTTTAGGAATCCAAGGAATGAACTCAGAGGCTGCAGGTTGATTGCCTTTGGTAGCTAAGTTGGTGTGAGGGCTTGAATCCAATGCACTTGATAGCTCGAGACTGTCAGCCCTTGAGGTCCTGGTTTCCCTTTTACCTTTGGTTTTGCACTGCACTTGTGCAGGAATATTGCTGCCTTCCCAGTTATTCTGTAAACCCTGCAGTGCCACCAAAACAACTCCTTGTAGTGCAAAGTATTATCAACATTTGCCTTTAATAATGGTACAGTAAGGAAAACTCAAACCCATAGCAGCCCTCCATCAGTTTAGGAAAGGGATAAGAACATGTTAGACCCATTCTGTGTGGAATCCAGGGTACAGAGTAAAGCAAAATATGGGACCTACCAAGGCCAACCACCTTCCCTCAAGAACACAAAAAATAGAGTCGTTCAGTGAATCTAGTCCTAAATATTACCTACTATGGCAAAATAATGAGAACTCAAGAGAAAAAGATCATTATGCCTCTAAGGACAATGTCATTTCTGATGATGGTCCACAAGACGACCAGGAATTAGTGCTCCCCACACAAATTCCAGTCTGACCATGGTGACAAAGGCAGAGACGTGGCTTTAGTGGTGCTAGAGAATCCTTAGAGAACCAACGCCACATTCACAGTAACATTTTAAAATCACTGTTTTATGTGTTTGAAGACATGAAACACACAGCATCTTTTCTTTAATTTATCTGTTTCGTCCAAGTAATACCAAATTCTAGATATTCCTGAACACCATGCTTACCAAAATTGTTTCCCACGTTATAATAGCTGAGAAGTGAATATCCTGTAAGACATAATCACACCCAATTATCTGTCCCCAGCCTTGAACCTTGAGTCTGTAGAAAAAAATTACATTAACTTTTTAAAGTTTGTATCCATAACATTTTCTGCATTCTAAAGCTTCAGTGACCCTTCCAGCCTGCAAACTTTCTGTCCCTCACTGCACGAGTTAGTTACCCTATAGATGAAATAAACTCTTCAAATTAAGATCTTAAGGAAATTAATGGGTATATATGTATCTGATCAGAATCTGCAGAAATAATTTAATGTAATTACTAACTAATCCATCTTGAAATCAAGGACAATTTAAAAATTAAGGCATTAATATGAAATTAGAATCACTTGAAGTTTGGATGAAGGAAGTACACGGTAAAAAATGTGGTTACATTACCATGTTTATCTTCTAAATGAAGATATTTGGTGAAGCACAGATGGGCTACTGTTGCAGTGGGGTGGCTGCAACCTTTCCCTGGGAGACAGCCTTGGCCCGTGGAAGAATCAAGGAGACGATATTTGATAGATGTTTTCAGATTTTATTCCCCCTGGCCGCACATGGCCGGAGCCCGGCAGGGACTCCGACAGCGACCTGCCACCAGAACAGGTCTGGAACAACCCCCCCGGGGTCCCGTGAACACCCCCTTAAGTACAGAACTCCCACGGGCTACATTCAAACTGACCAATGGGTGACAGGATTTGGGGTACACATGACCAGGGAACAGGGAGAGAGAAACCCCGTGCCCCAAGCATCCACTCATGCTCATCCCCCCCACGGGGGTCACCTCTTCAGGCTACTTTATTTCGTAATCCTCTGACCCATAAGGATTGGCACTGAGACAGTGTTCCCACTAATACATCTCTCACTCCATACTTTTTCACGTGGCTTTGAAATACTACATTTGGGAACTCATTGACTCACTTAGGAGGGCGGCTGCTGTACCAGAGAAAGGAAGCTGATTTCCTTTTCATATTTTGAGCACACACAAAAGTGGTGGCAACTTAGGAATCAACTCTAGGAAAAAGGACCTGAAATAGAAAAGCTCTCAAAATCTTACCTGCCAGAAAGTAACGTTCCATTATACAGGAGAAGGGAAGCTCAGTGCTGAGGGTCTGATTAAGGAGAGGGCACAGCACTGCCAGGACAGCTAATCTTGACCATTCCTGAAACTGTGCCAAAATTGTAATGAGGGGCAGAGCTGCTCACAAGCCAGGCACAGTATCTGCACCTTGACCATGTCTAGAAAGGAGGCTTCAAAGTAAATTCCAGCTTTGCTTAAAATTCTGTGCTGGAATCTGCGGGATTGGACGCTACAGCAGTGACGCCATCAGCCACCTGAAGTTACACCATCCTGATGAGGTCATGTGTGACTTAGCAATCATGTAAGGATCCTGCAAGATCTTACACAGCAAGACACTGATCTGGATTCCCAAGTCCCAGCCTTGCCTATTAGGATGTTCCTCCCATACAGAAAGCAGGAACTTTTAATGGGAGCAGCTGCAGCCAGCCAGTGAACCTGAAAGTGACAGAAATGTGGGTAAAGTGTCCCACAGTGTGGCATGGCACTCTGACAGAGATCCACACAAGAGGCACGACTGAAGGAAACATAAGAATAGGTGCTATTTAATTAGGACCTTCGCAGAAAAACATCTGGTATAATTGGCTAAGGGGAAGTCTTCACTCAGGCAACATTTATTGGGATATAAACAATGTCCAATTGTAAACGCTAATTAAACAGCAGGGCTAAGGTAACTGAGTTTTGCCTGCCTGACTAAGATGTAAGGTTTATAATCCATGCTGTTATGGGATAACTGCGAGAACGAGTAATTGCATATCCAAAAAGTCAATTATGCCCTTCTTTTTGTAATGACATGCTCCAGAGGTCAGAGAATACTTTGTCTTTAAGTAACATAGCCAGTTTTTCAATAGAGATTGAAGCTTGACTGGTGTTCAGTGTTTGTGAGGAAACTGGCAGTGGCAAAACAAGCCTGATGGATATTCCACCCTGCCTGGTGGTGTGTTAACTGGCCCACCACCACCAAGCTCTAGGCACTCTCATGCCTTTTGGTTTCAGCAAACAAATTCTCTTGATTTTGAGCCATCTGGCCCATAACATTTCCTCTAGGAACTCATATCATTGACCATGTATTATTCCAAAATGTCCGTTCAAACAAAGTTTTTATCATTGACCATGTATTATTCCAAAATGTCCTTTCAAAGAAAGTTTACTCACAAGTTTTAGTGATAGTTATACATATACTTTGAACTAATACGAATTCCATGGCAGGTACACATCCATGTAGCCACAAATTCAGTGACAAACCCATGTTGCAGAACTTCTTCAGACCTTCTGCAATGGATGTAGCCTGGCTTTACCTCACCCCCCAGGTTATTCACAGGCAAGCCTGGCACCCCTTCTGCAGCATCTCCAGCATCCTTTTTTCTTGGCAGCACAATACCTGCCATTGCAATCCCTTCAAAGACAGTCTCCATAACAAAGAAAATTCTGCTTTATTAACTTTCTTCTTGCTTATCTTCCTTGTACTGATGGAATGACCTAATGCTGAAAATGGGAAGGAAAATGAGAAGTTTAGAGGCCAGTCATACAGAACCATAGAACATCACAAGTTGGAAGGTACCCATAAGGATCATTGAGGCCAATTCCCTGCTCCTTGCATGACTACCCAATCCATATGACTCAGAAAGTCATTTTCTGTGAAGAGAGAAGGATGTTTGCCCTTGAATGCCATTCTAGGCATTAACATAATCTGTGGGATTAAGCAGCACCATTTGTCACCTATGATGAACAATTAAAAGAGAGAATGTCCCATGAAGAGCCCTCTTCCACTGACACCTACAGCAGCTTTATGTCCTTCATGTGAACACCATTAAGACCATTTTTTTAAACAGTTATTATGACACAGTATAGACTACAATGCATTTGCTGCACTTTCAAACTGTGGCCCTCAAACCACATGAATTCTGTGAGAAGACTGCAGGCTGAGCAATGACAGACAGATGCACTGAAATCTTAAGTTAGTTTATAGCCTTTTAAAGTGCACATAATTTTCTCACAAACACCTGCAGCAAGTGGAAAACCTAACTTTAAAAACTTGAAAATGTTTTTTTTAAGTTCATCGCCCCTAGCAATATATTAAAATGAGCAGTAGGTATAAAACTATACTCAAAACCTTAAATGTTTTCACAAGAATTTTTACTTTTAATAATTTAATTTATTGCATTTTAGGTTTGAAAGTAGCAAGGACAATTTCAAACGAAAACTTCAAAAACAAGATATAACCAAAGACTTTTTCAGGATGAAAGAACACATATAAGGAGGATCAAGACCCTACAGTGAGATCAGCTATTAGCTAATTAAATATGTGACTAAAATTCATCATTTTATATAGCACCCATATTGATGGTGAGCAATCTGGTAAGCAAACAAATGATAGTGGATTTTTTTTTCATCTCTTCAGAGAGAAACATTTATCTTAATAAGACTCACTGTGCCGTAATACATGTGGAATAAGTCAATGTCTACTAATTAAAGGACATTGTCAACCTGATTTTCTAAACAGCTAATTAAAATACGTAGCATCTAACAACAGACCTTCTTGCAAAATATGCTCTGTTTAAAATACACATCCCTGTAAAATTTACTTGTTTTTCTATTCCCTTGTGTTTGCCTTTTTAAATGGTTTTTCAAGAAAGGAGGATCTGCTGAGCTGAGGTTCTATTTCTGTATCAAGTTCTATTGATATACACGCCTGTACTAAGGCAGAAGCCCAATGATTTGTAGGTCTAAAAGGCTATACAAGACAACAATGACACTAATCCTAAGGGTTTGCTGTTGTTGCTTTTTCAGAGATGACATGATTTACCCTCTCTGGTTTTTGTGGGGATTTTAGATAGTCTAGATGTTACTTGAAACTGTAAAATTTTCAAGAAGAAATGTGATTTTCATATTGATGAGGAATCTTTAACCTCCCATTTTATGTATTACATTAGTTTCTCAGAATAAGCAGGCTTTTCTCTTTCTTATTCTGATTCTGTAAGTAGCTTTTTCAAGAGAAAGAAGTTGTTGTAGATCTGTCAGCAAGGCTCTGGGAGTAGGAGGATGTTTGGATTTCCGGCATATTGCAACGCAGTTCTTGGCCACCAGCAAAGCTATGTGTGTGAATCTCATTTTATATCCGTTGTTTGCAATACCACATATTTTAAGAGACATTTGAAATAGTCTCTGTACTCCTAATCACAAATCATTCCCTAAAAGACGCTGAGAAGGCAAAATACAAACCTTTAAAGGACTCATGTCAAGACAGACAGTGGATGAAATGATGCTGTCATGGAATTAAAATAAAATCAGTCATATCTTGAACAATTTAGTCTGTGTTCAAAGTTCTTAGCTCAAATCAGCTTATTATTTGTCGAGTTTGTTTTTCTCTCCTCAGATTGTCATTTTCTATGACATACCTTTTACATTAAAACATTAGCCAGCTAATATTATTAGCCTATTTTAAAATCTGTATTAAAATGAATTTTTTGCAGTGCATAAATCTGAGAAGTGGACTACAAACTCTTTGACTGCTAATTATTTTCAAACCTGGAAGTATGCAGAGCTCATCTTCAATTCCTATTTGCATTATTTTTCTTCTCTAAAGATCACCCGAGTCACCACTCCCACCATTTCCCCTTCTTTTCTATCCTCGACCAGTACAAAGAAAACATCATTTTCCCAGCCAAGGCATATGCAACATCCTTCAGAATGCGTCAGAGCAGATCCCTCATCAGCCAGAGGAATCACTGGGTTAATATGAAGTCCTTCCTGCCCAGCAGCACAGAACAATCTTGGGATTACCACATTTTTCTTCTCCAGCAAAGAGGTGATTTTAGCATGTGTTACCTAATACACTGCAAACATTTTCTTTTCATGTACCTGTGCCCATTTGTGGGCAAGCTCCTCCTCCCAAATTATAATGACAGCTCAGTGACTGACCAGAGGCTTTTGCAATCTTACATGGGACAATGACTTGAAACCAATCCCCTCTCTTGCAAATAATTACAGAATAAAATTATTCTGTAATGAGGGCCGTGTCAACAATGACTTAGGAGGGCAAAATACATTTTACTTTTCTCTAACTCTCTGCATTCTGCAGTGTTAACAGGAGTTAAAACCTGGTTTAGTCATTAAAGTAATCAGGTATGAATCAAAGAAACCTCAGGAGATGCTGTTGTTGAGAAAGCAGATTTATTTTCACACAAACAAGCATTCTCCTCATCCTAACTTCATCTTAATGGGTAAATATCTTTAATAAACAAACCCATTATTTTGAATTGTATCAAGAAATTTTCATCTGTAATACTGCTCAAACAAAAAATGCTAAAATGCTAGAAACATTTTGGTTTTTTAATACACATCTAGCATGTTCATTGCCATAATGCAATACTATAAATGCCAAAAAAGTGAATCACTGATATACAATTTTAAAATGCCAGTGATTTCCCAGCTGTCACTGATCTTGGAAAATTTCCCCAGTAGCATGTGGAGATCAATAATTGTTTACAGACTTTTTAGTCCCAGTTTGTAAGGAGGGTATCACTGTGGACTATGTCAAATCTTTTTGACTGTGACATTAAAGACTGGTTTCACACTTAAATCTATCCAAAAGCCCATCATGCTGAAGAAATACAGGAATGACGATCCAGGGAACTACTGCATGTCCTCTGGGACAATAATGGTGCAAGTCTGCAGGAGCCATTCCTGAAGAAAGGTCATTAGGAGCAGTATCCAACATGGATTTTCCAAGGTTTGCCCCACCTGACCAAGCCTAATGACCTTCTGTGATGCATTGGAAGATGTGCAGACAAAGGCAGAGCCACAGATGTTGCCTACCTTGCCTTCAGCAAGGCTTTCAGCGTGGTCTCCCACAGCACACTTGCATCCAAGCTCGAATTTTACAGTGTGGATGGGCAGACTGCTACTGGGGTAAAAATCTCCTGCCAGGCCCAAGGGGCTAACGAGTCCTACTCCATCTGGCAGCTGCTTACCAGTGGCATTCCTTGGGCATCTACCCTTAGACATAAGGCATGGAATATCTGTCAGCGTCCTGGAGGAGAACACAGAGCACAGATTATTTATTCCTTTTTATTTATTTAAGATATTTAAGCACTGAAACAGGTTGTCTAGAGAGGTCAGGGGAACTCAGTCCTTGCAGGTTTTCAAAACTTCGTTGCATCACATCCTCAACAAAGTGATGTGATTTCAGTGTTGACCCTGATCTGAGCACTAGAAAACCTCCTGAAGTCCCTTCCAACTGAATGATTCTATGATTCTGAGAAGGCTTTTCAAAGTTCGACTTTGCCATCCATCCTCTCCTTAGGTTCTCCCTGTACATGTGTCGTTCTGGGCTGATGTCAGAAGTAAGTAAATTACCATGTCCTCCTCATCCTTGTAGCTCAGAAGCACGTTCAAGATCAATACCCTGTGCATGCTGATCCCAAATTCCATGGCAACGTTAATGTATCCCATTAGCAGAAAATACCCTTCACTCACTATTTTTCTCTCCTTGCACACATAGTCATGTGAAAGCGGGTAAAGAACATTTCTCTTCTGAATCCAGATGATTTTCCATTCAATGTTTTTCAGAAAAGGTACTGAAAAATAATTTTGTCTTTGATTATGTCTCTTTACAGCTTTTTTTTTTTTTTACATCAATGGTTTTAGTTATGGGAGATCAATTCTTTTCTGTGATCATCCATTTCTCCTTTGTTTCACCTAATTTTTCATCAGCTGAAGCTTTTCCTTGTTTAACTGCAATGAGAGCTAAGATTTCACATGCATCACTGTGTCCATAGCTCTGAACATTAACTGGATAAGAAACTGTGATGCAAATTGGTAACAGGGCATGCTATACCCCAACACTGTAAAGAAATGTGAATTTTGCACTGTTCTTGTGAAAACCAAAATCTTGTTACATTACTCCATGTAGTGAAGTCAAATACACTGGAACTAGTGTCCCTTACGACCTTTCAGAGGTTTCATCTCTTCACAGCTACATTCATACTGCAAACTCTCTGCTTAGCAAATCAGACATTGCAGGCAATCCTCAAAATGAACAATAACACTGCAGTGTAGTCATTTGTCACAGGATTGCACATTCTAAATGTGACACTATTTAGCAAACAGTAGAAATGTATACTGGAAATGAACAATATATTTCTCCCTAATTCCTTAAGTAAGAGTAGTTAAACACATTAAATTGTGCAGTTTCATAGCCAAGGTCTTATTTCCAGCATTATAAAACACTGCCAGAAAGTATTTAAACTTTTGTGTGTATCATCATAAAGAAAAAATTTGAATGGTAAGGAAAACTTCCAAATATACACATTTAAAGTGACAACTGGAACTCCAAATTTGTGCAATTAAAACAACATAAAATGGAATTTCTAAGGTGAGAGATATATATATATATAAAATGATTAAGCATGAAAATAGCCGGAAGCCTTTTTGGGGCAACTATAGCATATAACAGTGGCTTTGCCACAAACTGAAGCCAAAGACCAACTTCTTTCAAACCCATGAGAAATCCTACACTTTTCCTGAGGTGCAGTACCATGTGTATCAATAGAGGAAGCAGTTTAAACATTTTCAAACAGAAAAAATATCTTAGAAGTCCAGAAAGATAATAAACGACATAGTCTTCTTCTTTAGCCTTGCTCTTTTTTTCACTCTTGGCTATGCAAATTAGAAAAAAGTAGAAAGTTGGGATAGCAGTGGAAGACTCACCAAAATACATTTCAAAATTAAGAAAAATTATTTAAATTGTTATTTAAAAAATCAATAGTTATACTGACAGTTGAAGGCAGAATGAATACAAAGTCATGTGGCTCTGAGGCCTGATCTTTTAAGCTGCTCCTAATTAAATGCAGCTTTGCTCTTACTGGATGTTAAGAGCTTTTCAGGTTACTGCCCGTATTAAAGGAAAATTAGATACTTATCTGTATGAATGTTGCAAAGTTGATTGAAAAAAGATAATGTGTGAAGACTGTGTCAAAAAATAATACTGCTGATTCATTCTAATGTGCTTAGACATCCCTGCACTCTGATGGTTCATCAGTACTTCATAGTATGGGTCGTAATCCTCAGCAGATAAATGCTTAATCCGAGATAAATCATAATAAATCCAAATGAGATTAGACCTTTACCAAAATATCCAATGAGTGGTGTAAAAACTTGAGTGACTGTGATACATCAGTGGGAGTCACCAACTTAATTCTTTACAGAATAGCAGAGAAGGTGCAATAATACTTAAAAGCAAAGCAGAACTGTTCTGATCAGCACCACTCGGGGGCTGGTGTTGAGTGTTCTTCACCAGCCTCCCTTCTTAACAATATTCCTCTGATCTGCGAGGCTTCATGGTTTACATCACTGTTCTGTCAAAGTCACCTACTTTCTGAAACAAATGTTTTATTTATCTCCTCCTTCCCACTCCTACCATTGTGAATCCGAATAAAACCTGCAGGAGCCTTAAGGCTAAAACATTCATAGGGATCCACTGGCATTTTCATCCCCTTTGTATTTGGTAGTTTATGATATCAGGTTAACTCATTAAGTATTTACAGTAATGGACATCTTTGCATAGCTTTCTAAAGAAATCAAAGAGTCACATTTACTAAAATTCATGGTGCTATGATTGAGTAAATGCGTTATGGTTAGAAATGGACAAAAATGTAAGAAAACTGTTTGCTGCTAAAATCTGAGATTACTATGAAAGTCTAGAGTCTTTACCTGGCAGAAATTTTGTCTGCCGTTACTTGTGACACAAATATAACCTCCTAACCTGCTAACTGTAAGCAAAAAGCTGTTGTCTTGAAGAAAAAGTATTTCAGCTACATTTTTAAAAGTTTTTTATTCTGTAATAATAAAAACCTCCAAGAAATTCTATTCCAAAAAGTTGTGTTGCCTTACATCTCGCAATTTAGAGGAAAAATCACTACAAGAAATCACTGTTTACTAAATTGTAACCTGAATTAAATTACAGTTGTGAATGAAGCTGCCCATGAAAGTCTGAGTTTCATTAGCATTACTGAGCACACTCAGAGTCGTGATCCTGGGACATTGACTTCATGGAGTTTTGACTGTGGGAAGAATTAAAGTTTGTATCTGATGTCCTCAAAGCCTTTGATGTGTTTATAGCTTTTATAGGTCAGTTGCAAAAATAAGCTTTGTAATGGCTTTCTACACTTACCCTAGAAAAGCACTTACACTCTCTTTCTATTGCTAAAATACAGAACTATTTACTTCTGACATTTGCTATTTGTTCTAAACACCGTGGTGTGCATTACCTGTGTATCGATTCAGAAAGCATCTTCTGAACGGGCAATTTCCTCGCCCTGCTCTGACAGCACAGAGAAGCCACCAGATGTTGTCACTGTCTGACTTTGGCCGGCGCTGCTGTTCCATCATCAGGTGATGCGAGCACAGCTCTGCAGTGGGTGTTATGATTTTAGCAGTGACCTGGGTAAGCGCTTCTCACTGGCAACTCCCGCCCCCTCCATTCAGCCCAGGTTTCCAAACTCCGGTAGATCCCACTGTTGGTGGCTCCGATGAGACAAAGAAATGGGGCGGGCGGTGGGAGGAGCACAGTGAGCAAGACGCCCAGGTAGAGACACAGGCACACAGAGCAACACAGGTGATCTCTGGCACAGGGGTAGAATGAGCACTCACATCCGCTGAGTTGAGACTTCGCGTCATTTTCACTGCCTCTACAACACACGACTCGTTTTTCTGAAATGTAAGTTATTTTACAAGGTGTTTTCGTTGGTTTTGCCATGTAACTAAGAAATGAAGCAATTTGAAAATGAACTGTTTTACTTCATGTAGTCTCTAAATCATGCATTAGCAGTATTCAGTTATAAGAAACATTCACACTTACTTCCTATTTGAGCAGATCTACCTAGAATTCTCTTTTCATAATACCTGTGTTGGTCTTTACACTTCTCAAGGGTACAGAAGACGTTCCTATGACTATTTTGGTTATATTTTCAAAGAGTAGTTAGGAATATCCTCTGAATCGAAACTTGCACCATCAAGCAAATACCACACAGTGATTAGTTGTACAACAGTGTAGACCTTTCTCTACACCTGTGGAGAAATATTTGCACTGTAACCAGATCCGGTAGGAACTACAAAAAGGTAGATGCAAGTTTTTGGAGTATTAAGTAGTTTTTTGGGTTTTTTTCAGGAGACCTAAAAAATCTAGGCAAAAAACTGAAATCCTGAATAGTGCAGCCTGGGTGTGCCACAAATAAAAAAGCTGTGTAAGAAATGTCACTTCCTTGGGTATACAGAGCTCAAAGTGAAACACTTTTAGAAAAAGCTGTTGTCTAATGTCTCATACCTTATCATTTAATGGATTAATGCCCTTTTCCTGACTGTTTTTTGCTGCTAGACTTCTCGGTTTTTAAGAATATGAGTACCTCTTCAAATGTTGTAGAGGCTGTAAGTCAGGAAGGATTTTCCATCATTCTGTCAAAATAAACAGAAGGAAAATATCCAGCGCACCTAAAAGTACAGCAACACTACTTTGGGTTGGAGAGAAGTATTCTGAGACCAGGACAGTGGTTAGGGGCAGATGATTTAATGTAAGACAGATTGCTGTGAGAAAGTCAAACTTGTTTACAGGAAAACAAATAATCTTACTTTAGCTTCGTCTGGATTTCTGACAATGACATTTCACATTCCTCTGTTTAGAGTAATTCATGTATTTCAGGGCTTGCCTGCACAGAGTGTATCACAGATCCTTTTCCTATGTGATAGCATGTCTCTAAAACAAGAGGATTTGGACCAAACTAATAGACAGATGAAGCCAAACAAACAAATTGCTGCTATGCTAATTTCTGAAACAGATGGCTCTGATCCAGCATTTGCTGGGAAATGCAATTCCTTGTCAATCTAACAGAGAATCGTGTCTGTTTTTCTGTAATCCTGTATGTATAGCATATAGGGAGGAATCTGGCTCAGGATACACCCACAGCTAAATTTATACACAAAGAACTGAAAATCAAAGTGCATAAACAAGTACAAATTCTGCCATCCTTACTGGAAATGGAGATTGGACCTTGTTTTCAAGTTTCAGGTACAGATCTTCAAAAAGCCCAAGATGTTCAGTCCTTCCTCACTTTGTGGTAGAAATACCCTTGAAATTAATGCAAGCTGCATATATGGCTTGCAGCACTAAAGTAAACCAGGCAAGCTGGAAGCTAGAAGCTTCTAATTTTTTTAGACTCCATGTATTTTATTTAAATATCTGAGATTCTGTTACTTTTAACCAAGCTACCTGAAACAAAAATAAGTCAGTAAAAATGTAAATAATTTCACACCCAGGTTCCTGCCCAGGCCACAGCTGAGGCTGTGGGTCTAACTCAGCTTCCTCAGACATTCTGTCTTTGCTGCTGGTGCATCTTCATCTAAATTTAGCCTAATGTTAAGAATGACCTACACAGCAAGAAAATAAACTGTTTGAAAAAATATAGGACAAAGCTTATGTCTAAGGAAAAGCTTCCCACAATGTTCTATTTGTGGCACACGATCATACATTTGTGTCACATCCTCTTATCCTTTCCTTGAGTGCTGATTGAAAAAAAAGGCTTTTTAACCTACTCAAAATTCTTCCCCATACATCTTTATGGGCGAGGGTCACGGCCCCAGTCAGAGACAGAGGGAAGCACCTGCATGGTGGCGATCAGCACAAACTTCACCCTGCCCGCTGCAGTTCATTAATTTCCATTCCCACGACGGGAACCACCCGGAAGGGAGCGGAGCTGTGCGGACGCTCCTGGGTGCGTTATCCCGGCTCTTCCCTCCCCGCCCCCCGCGTGGGCCTCCACGACCCACACGTGTGCCCTCTCCGCGCCCTGGGCTTGCCCCCGCACCCCGCGCAGCTGCCGCCGATTCCGTGCGCCACAAGAGCGCTGCCCGCGCCGCCCCCCCCGCGCCACCGGAGCGCTGCCCGCGGGACGCGGC